>JAWNOE010000136.1:260000-288749 GCA_035046095.1 Drosophila pseudotakahashii | reverse complement strand
ATCACGTGACTTGTTTCCTCATTATGAGCAATTAATATTCAACTGTCAAAGTATTTAAAGATTGTTATCTAAGACAAACATGTCCAATCATTTTAGGGAACGATTTATCCTATGATTGTAAAACTAATAAAGAAATGAAAACAACGTCCAATGAAATAAATCTCACAAGTTAATAATTCTCAGATGTAGGAAATAAATTGATTTTAAAATTTTTTTTCTTTCCACAAATGGCTCATAAATATCTTATAAAAGGGAAGTGCACAAGAGCCTGTAGAAATTTTATCGTATTCATTTTTTTGTTTAAATATTTTTGCTTATTAATTTTAATTATTTTATTAATATTTAAGTATTATTTTATTAATATTTAAGTATTTATCAATTTCAATTATTTTACTTATTAATTTATTTATGAAGTTAATCTTCTTTTTCTATTCTTGTGATTTACATTAAAAGAGGTAGACACATGTTTCCGACGGTAATTCAGGATTATAGTATGAAAAGTCGTCAAAATAAATCTTAGTTTGCGATCATCTCCATCTAATTCATGATTATAGTTTTTATACTTAGGTGATGTTGAAAATATTGATCGAAATATTGATAGTAAACAACTATAAACCAGCTAATAAACAACATAACAGCTAATAATCAAAACCAAATTATTTTCTCTTCTATCTTAAATTTCTTATGTTTTTTTAGTTTTAAGATTTTTAATGATAGTTAGTAAGACAAAATTAATTAATGTTAAATGTTACCCAAAGTGACTGGTGCCATAATTAAAAGGCTTCACCTAGCCTGTAGCACTGGGATAAAACTAAAATAAATAAATAAATAAATAAATAGTAACAAGGCATCAGTTAAACCAATTCTTGAACATATAAATCAATTTCATAGTTATATTTCTTATCATATCTGGTCTCGAATTTATAATGATGTATATAACATTAACTTCCTTACAGTAAATTTCTTTAAAAAAACCAATGCTTAGAAAACAAAATCCTCCCTTAACATGTGCACACAATATGAAAACCGGTTTCCTCAAACCTGTCCAACACAACACATTTTCTTGTTATTGATTAGTAAACAATTATCAAAAAACTTAACATCAAAATTTTTAACATACAGAATAATACTAATATTTGAGATATTATTCTTCTTAATCCTACCTGCTTAAACATAGAAAACTAATAAATGAATACTCGATACAAATTACTGATAGATTATTAATATAAAATACTACTTTACTTACACCGACTCAATACTCATTACATTGTTGTAACGAAACGAAAAACAAGAGAGTTAAGAATATCACGTTGATAATTTTATTATACATATCATTAAATCTTTCCATTCCGATTATTGGCAAATATCTCCCAAAAAGATTTAAAAGTATCAGTTAACAGAATATAAATAAAAAACGATAAAAGGGTTAGTTAAAAATGTGTCATCCATAATTTAAAAGTCATTAAGCAGGAGAACTATTGATAACTAGGTAATAATCCTAAAGTTATGATTACCAACAGCAATACAAAAAGGTGATGATATGGGAAATTTACCGTCCATAAACAAATATTATAACAAATGTAACAGCTTAACAGAGATAAAACAAGAGAAGACCTTAACCATAAACTTTTTTACCAGCACACCCCATAATTTTAGTCATAATCTGTTTGAAGGTCAAATTATGGTCACGATAAATAGCAAATTCGATTGGAAAACAAGAAAGGAAGCTAGATTCGGACAGCCGAAGCTTATAAACCCTTGCAGATAAAGTAAATAATTATATTTTAATGCTTACTCTATCGGTGCCAGATTCTATTTTAAATCTATTTTAAATTCTTGCAATGCATCTATGGTCTAACACTTATACATATACAATGGATAACAGACAAAGTGTATTAATAAACCAAATTAATAATTTCACATCCCAATTTGCTGAGGAAATTTTTAAAGAAGATTTAAAATATCTCATTGATACAAGGAATATGTTCATGAATAAAGGAGAAGACGATCTTAACAAAACGGTATATGGTAATCATTTTACGTTTTGTAATAATGGATTCGGGGAAGATGCGTGTGCCTGCTTTTTCTATAAAAATCATCGAGACGGAGCCTTAAAACTAATGTCATCATATTTAGGGTATAAGAAAAGCCTGTTACAAATTTCCAAATAAACATGAGCTAAATTCATGTCCTAAATTGAAATTTGTATCTTCTTTTGTTTGGGGGATGGGTGATTTTTTCAAGTATTTCTTTCAGGTCAAAAATTTAAAAAAAAAAAAAAATATATTTGAATTTAAAATTTACATATTTTCTTTTGTTATTGGCTGGGAGTTTGTTTCTCAGTGGCAAGCAAAGGGATGATCAAGGGTGATTGCTTTCTATCTCGTACCCGTGAGCACCACACTTTCTCAATCTAAGCAAAGGACTCCCGTCACACACCAGTAATTTCTCCCCTATTAACTAGGATAACCCAAATATATCGCTATGATCACCTGACACACCGTGTGAGCACCACACTTTCTTGATCTAAGCAAAGGTCACCCGTCACACCCCAGTAACTTCTCCCCGCTTAACTAGGACAACCCAGATAAGCAAAGGACACCCGTCACACCCCAGTAATTTCTCCCCCATTAACTAGGAAAACCAAAATATAACGCTATGATCACCTGACACACCTCAGTAATTTCTCCCCGTTTAACTAGGATAACCCAGATAAACAAAGGTCACCCGTCACACCCCAGTAATTTCTCCCCCATTAACTAGGAAAACCTAAATATTCTATAAAAATCATCGAGACGGAGCCTTAAAACTAATGTCATCATATTTAGTGTATAAGAAAGCCTGTTACAAATTTCCAAATAAACATGACCTAAATAAAAATGTACATATTCTTTTGTTTGGGAGGGTGTTTGCTTTCAGCTGTTTCTTTTGAGAATTCTTTTGCTATTGGGGTGGGTGTTTGCTTTCAGCTGTTTCTTTTGAGTATTCGTTTGTTCGGGGTGGGTGTTTGTTTCTCAGTGGCAAGCAAAGGGATCCCCTATTCAAGGGTGCTAATCAAGTTACCAAGTCCACGTGTGAACGTGTCAACAACCCGAGACATTTTCTAGAGGCTATGGTTATTAAATTGCTTACCACACCACACTTTCTTCCCGACTCGTTTAACCCCATTTAATAAATCTATTAACGGACACCCGTCAACTTATCACCCTAATTAACGCACCAGTAACTTCTCCCCGCTTAATTAGAATCCCCGATTTCTGGATATAATTTCTGGATACAAAAGCTGGATACAACTCCTGGATATACGCAATTTATCACCCTAATTAACGAACACCCGCCACACCCCAGTAATTTCTCCCCCCATTAACTAGGAAAACCTAAATGTAACGCTATGATCACCTGACTCACCTCAGTAATTTCTCCCTGTTTAACTAGGATAACCCAGATAAGCAAAAGTCACCTGTCACACCCCAGTAACTTCTCCCCCTATTAACTAGGAAAACCTAAATATAACGCTATGATCACCCGTCACACCGTGTGAGCACCACACTTTCTTAATCTAAGCAAAGGTCACCCCACCCGTCACACCCCAGTAACTTCTCCCCGCTTAATTAGAATCCCCGATTTCTGGATAGGATTTCTGGATACAAATCCTGGATATACGCAATTTATCACCCTAATTAACGATCACTCGTCACGCACCCATTAACTTTAATTACCCCCACCTGTCACCTTAACCTAATTTATTACCCTATTTAACGATCACTCGTCACGCACCATTAACTTTAATTACCCCCATTTATTACCCTAATTACCCTAATTAGCATAATTAATTACCTCCCCCTTCCACTTTTTGTATCCAGCTCCCGCATTTACTAACTACTATTAAGCCAAAAGCTTTCAGAAAGTAGTACATTAAACACATCAGGCGGAGCAAATATTTTAAAAGAAGATATCCTACGGGCGTACGAAAATCGAAATTGTTCAACTTCAATGTCCTCGGATGGGAATTTTTCACGTATGAATTCCATAACATCCTCAGATTTGGTATCCGGGGTAAATCTAGAAACAAACAATTGCTTCCTATGTGGAACAACTGAAAGTTTCTTACGCCCCCCAGCAGCAGTCTGAACCTCACTCGGCTGGGACCCAGAAGCGGTTCCTACTGTATCTACGGTCAGCACCGACTTCTGTGCCTCAGGTTGGCATTCAGAAACAGGGTCACCTCCGGAACTGGCTGTTACCATAGGCAAAGGTGGCTCGCTTACCCCTGTGCCGACCGGAACTGCTGCAGCTACCGAGTTCAATGTTTTGTTTTCTTTCACGGTCTTATTAACCACCCCTGAGCTGGCTTTTTTGCGTTTAGGCGACTCGGTTAATAATAATTTCTTATTATTAAATTGGTCACAAACTGAGTTGAACCCGTCATTGAGCTGTTTGAAAACTCGAGAAAGGTTCAATAGTCCGTCTCGAGTCTGCCTCATAAAGCTGCTCATTTCGACTGTCATTTCCTTGCAGGACTCACATGCCCACATAAGACCGGTACGCATTTCAATGAAGTCTTTAACTCTGCCAGTAAATCCTGCACATTTGACGTGCATGACCGAATCGCAGAGACAACAGATAACAAAAGAATCTTTGGTTGACATCGGAAGAGAACAACTTTTCTTTGTACAGATAAGGGCCATTTTATAGGAAAAAAAGGTTATTTAAAGAAATAGAAAATAAAATTTGGAAAATATACCTCGAGTAAATTTGGCACTGGGATCAAATTCCAAAACCGCAAAAAACCACAAAACACGAAAGTATAAGAGCGCGAGATCGCGAATTAGGTCGAGAGCAAGAGAGCGCGAGAGAAAAAATGTTCAATCGACTGAGCGTGGCTTGTGGGGCACCAACAACTAAACGAACGAACAGTTACAATGTAAAGCGAGAGAGAGAGAGAGAGACTATGAGAAAAGCACCCAAGAGTCTACAAGAAATTTGGCAGGTTCCGAGAGAGCGAAATTACAGTTATAATAGAGCGGAAAAGAGAGAGAGAGAAAGAGAGAGAATACAAGAGCAAATTTAGAGAGTGCAAAATAACACCAACAAAGCCAAGATATTAAACAAATCTAATGGAAATTGTTAAAATAACTAAAACCACATACCCGTTTAACAGGAAGATCTATTTAAAACACTAACGCGATTGTTAGGAAAACTTTGTTAGTAAGCTAAACACAAAACACTTGCGAAAAAATCACAAAAATAAATCAAAAACTCAGAGCACAGGTAAACACAACCGTTCACAAGCGACGCTAAATCGATACGATATACACAAAACATGAAATAATAACAAAACAATACTTTATACTTGGAAAATGCAAATTTATCAATTTTTCAACTTTTTGTTCCCAAGGGAGCTATAGGATATAGACGTCCGAGGTGTGCATTAAAAAAAAAAGCTTAGATACTGTGCGAAATATGTCTTGGGAAACATTAAATTTTGAGCGATTTCACCCCGTTTTACCCTTTTACACAACAATTTTTGCAAGTTATATCCGATTGTTTCTATGGGAGCTATTAATATAGACGTCCGGTCGAGGCGCTTTTCAAATTTAATCTGCGTACACAAGTTTAAAAACTACAGAGAAAGTATCAGACCGCTCGTAAACAGTATTACAACAGACAGACAGGCGAACATGGTTATGTGGACTCCCCTATTGACCCTGATCAAGAATACATATACTTTATGGGGTCGGAAACGTATCTTTCAATGCGTTACAAACTTCTGAAAATGATTATTATACCTTCTGCTATAAGAAGCGTATGGAACAAGGGGTTGTTCTATCATGCTGTGTAACAATGTGCTCACTGGATAAAAAAAAGTCTTAAGAAACCGAGGCTATAATAAGTCTTGTTTTAAGATTTTACTTTCCTTTTTAGAATGATACGATATTTTGAATACTGTCAAATATCAATATTTTTTAGCTCTTTCAATACCTCTAGATTTACATGAAACGCCCACAAATCACAAAAATCAGTGTCATTCGCAAGGATGATGGTAAGAAAATTATTAGATTCTATTTATTTGTCAATACCTATCGACTAATCAAACATTTTTTTATTTTTCGATTGTTTAGGGTTTTATCTATCTTTTTGAGTATTTTATCGAATAGAAATTGGTCGCGTTCAGCAGAACAACATGATACCTGATCACTGAATGATTTTTTGCGATATTTATGTTGAACGCACATAATTACTTATAATTTTGCATCAGTGATCATGTGATCAGTGATACATGACTCATTGCTTCTGGCTTTTATAATATAACAAACATTTTATATAAAAACAAAATACTTCATCGAAATGTATCAAAAGTGTTCAGCAGAACAAACTTCATCATTGATTACTGATCCATCAGTTATCATGTTGTTCTGCTGAACACTCCCATTGTGTTCAATTGACAATAAAATATATTTTAATTTAACACTATGAATATATTACATTATGGGTGCCTGTTTTCAGATCTCTAACAATCTAAATTGTTATATCAATCTTCGTCACATTGACCTGAACCATGTTCCTTTAGGGATGGAAGGAGAGTATCCGCCGAGGGCTGCCTGGAAATAATTTCAATGCATGTTAGAAACGACCTTTTATTTAAATTAATGTTATAATACCTATCTGTTGACATGTGGTATGAGCCAGGTGCTGAATTAGAGCGACCTGCGCGGACAAACCTGTCAATGCGCAAGCCACTTGGTGCAGCTGATTTTCCAAAGGATTCTTTTACAAAAGGATTGCCAAATGAATGCTTTTTCAACATTGTTTTAATCAAAATAAGAGTGTCTAATTTTGGAATGCTGCGAACGACAGAATTTATGTCTTCGTCGTCCACTTGCACCAAACAACAATTTTCTTGTTCTGTCGGCAAAGGGAATTCGCCATCAGAGGTTACCCATTTATTTGCCTAAAAATATAAATTTGTATATTTATAAGATGAAATACAAAATAATTTTTTTTAATACCTTTAAATGTGGAACTGTGATTCTGTGCTTTGCATCTTTCTCCAACATTTGAACTATGCAGCTTTTTAAATTGTGAGTAACTGAATGGTCTTCTGGAAACACTACACAATCTCTTTTTATTTTTTCATACAGCAAGGGCACGGAATCAGCTAGAAACGGCACATTTCCAAAAATTAAAGAATATAGAGTTGCACCCAATGCCCAGACATCTGCAGCTTTTCCACAGTATTCGTTCTAATTTAAAAAAAACAAATAATTTACAAAGATTTTATTTTGAAAATAAAGGAAAGGATAATTAATGAGTATTGTACCTGTCCAAGGACTAGAGTTTCAGGTGCTCTGAAGGCTGGAGTTCCAGCCGTTGACCCATTGCTTATTATCGCATCTTCTCCGAGAAACTCGTTGCACACACCAAGATCTGCTATTTTGACATGGCCACATTCAGTTAATAACAAGTTTCCAGGCTTTATGTCTGCATGAATAATTTTTTGATGGTGCACTGTTAAAAAAAATGTAAATGGAGAAGTAAAACACAGCGATAAAAATTTTCAAAAAATTAAAAAAATTATTTTACCACATTTTAGTTTTGGCAATAATACCAATTTTTTACACTTTCTGTGTCCTTGAACCACTGAACTAATAACAAACAAGAAAGGAAGTAAACTTTGGCAAGCCGAAGTTTATATTGTTTATAAGTTATAAGAAATAGTCCATGTTAGTAGCATCATGTTACATTTTTAAGGATTGTTACAAGCTTCAGTGATATTAAAAAAAACAAGAAAGGAAGCTAGCTTCGGCCAGCCGAAGCTTATATACCCTTGCAGATCATTCCTATTCATTTACAAAAACATTACATTTAAATTAACTTGCGTATATGTTACAATAATCCAAATTTTAGCTGATTTCGTATTACTTTGGCATTAATTTTTTGATCCTTCCTATGGCAGCTATATAATATAGCCGTCCGAATTTTGTTAAATTTTATTCGAAATTTTGAAATGTTAAAGAAAAGCCATATCCTAGAGGAAAAGACAATGTAATAAAAATCAACAAAGATATACTTTTTTTCCTATTAATTTCCATATAATTTTCCGACCGTTCCTATGGCAGCTATATGATAAAGTCATCCGATTTTTTAAAAATTTTATTCGAAATTCAGAAATATTTAAAAAATATTATTTCCAAAAGTAGAAGATAATATTTCAAAAAACACCAAAGCTAGAATTTTTTTTACGTTTTTTTTTTCGATCCTTCATATGGGAGCTATAAGATATAGTTGTCCGATCCGGTCGGTTCCGACATATATACTACCTGCAATAGAAAGAAGACTTTTGGGAAAGTTTGAGCCCGATAGCTTTAAAACTGAGAGACTAGTTTGCGTAGAAACAGACGGACAGACGGACAGACGGACAGACGGACGGACAGACGGACAGACGGACAGACGGACGGACAGACGGACATGGCTAGATCGACTCGTCTTGTCATGCTGATCAAGAATATATATACTTTATGGGGTCGGAAACGTCTCCATCACTGCGTTGCAAACTTCTGACTGAAATCATAATACCCTCATACCATTATAATACGCTATAGTCGGGTGCTCCGACTATCAGATACCCGTATCCAACTAAAGGGAGTGCGAGGGAGATGGAGATATACAACTTTGATTGCGCATAACTTTTTAACGAATGGTCCGAATTGAAAAATTTCTTCTACATTTTGATAGGTATTGATAAACACAATAAAACAGCATTTACTTACTTAATTTTCCAAAATATTTAAGAGTGTGGGCGCCAGACACCTTTTAAAATCGTTTAAGGCGATTGTGGGCGTTATAGGGGGCGTGGCACCTTTTTGAAAAAAACTTGCGCTGCGTAGGAACTCCAAGAATCTGCTTGCAAAATGTCAATCTTCTAGCTTTATAGTTTTCAAAATCTCAGCGTTCATACGGACGGACAGACGAACATGGCTAGATTGACTCGGCTAGTGATCCTGGTCAAGAATATATATACTTTATAGGGTCGGTAACGATTCCTTTTCCTTGTTACATACTCTTGCACGAATGCAATATACCCTTTTACTCTTCGAGTAACGGGAATAATTACATGTACCCCCACACTATGTCAAGGTCACAATCCACGAGAAGGAAATTTTAATAATATATATATTTATATACAAGTTTTTGAAAAAACTACTAGATATATAGAAATAAATAAAACAAGAGTACCTGTTGGGGCGCGGGTGAGTGTAAAATTGAGTGGTTAATAGTTAATGAGTCCCAGGAAAGCGGCTGAAATCTGCGTAGAAATGATAACGAAAAAACGGGTTAAAAACTTCGGGGTATTACGCGACGAGCATGTGTTTATTAGTGCACTTAAAAAGAGGAACTGGTTACAATAATATTAGGTTAGAAGCTCCATAAGCTTGGGGGAGTGTTGGGGAGGGGGAGCAAAGGGCAGTGCGAGCGAGCGAGATGTGGACATCTAGAGAAAACTGCCGCTCAACACTGCCTCCAGAAATGAAACGCCCTTTTGGCGAGGACCCACCCCCCTGCGAGGACCACCGTTGCAAATCATCAGTGGTCATCACTGTGGCAGGAGTCTTCGGAATGATCGTGGGTCAAGCAATTGGAGCAGTACTTGGGGATAAGTACTGGAGCCGTTTCTCGGCACTAAGCCGCAGAAAGCGGTGGCATTTCCGTAGAGGATGGATTTTTTGGCAGACTCGGCATTGGTAGGATTTAATACCTCCAAGGCGGGATATGGAACCCAATAGTCAGAATTCTTTGTAGGAAGGACCTTTATAATCGGGTCTTGATCTGAAATTCTATTAGTCCCACACGCGTTGGAAACACGGGCTAAGTATGACGAAATTCGATTGAGACGGACACTGGCCTGGGAGGAATTGTAGAATTGTTGCTGGGATGCAACAGCGTATGATGCCGACTTTGGCAAGTGAAGCAGTTTTGGGCGCTTGTACAATCACCAAGTGGATGGGTGGTTGCTAAGCAATTCGAGCACATCTGTTTATCGCGGACGTAGGCTGAACGATCATTTACCATGGCATATATCCATCGATAGATCGCTCCCATAATGAGAGCGTGAGCTTTGGTAGCTTTGTGGAGCATATGTAGACTAGAAATTCTCAATTTGAATGCCTGAATGTTCTAAGGCAGTTAAACATCCTTGAATGGTGTGTTGAAGTTCCATTAAGGCGGCCCCAGACTCTTGCGCTATGGATTGCACATTGAAAAAAGTTTTAGGGCTGTTCACCTGCAATCGCTTATTTTCGAAACGCTGAGTTAGATTTGGCGTGTATTTTTAACGAAGCCATTTATTCCATCATTTTTGCGTTTTTTCCAACTTTGACAACTTGTAGCTTCTAAACTAATGAATGGATCTCAATGCTGTGTATGAGTTAGAGCGCATTCTATTACCTGTAAAATGAGTCATCGATGGCCGAAATCGGTTAATCACAGCTCTAGTTAGAAATTAAAAAAGCGTCAAAAAGTGCCCTTTTCTTACTCAGGGAAATCTACCTTAACCGAAAATCATAGTTTCATAAAGTGCGTATTTCATCAATTTTTTTTGGAAACTGGTGTTATTAGAATATTGCAAACAGAAAAAAAATGTTAAGTGCATAATTACTTTATTTTTTTTAATTTTTTAAAAGTGGTCAACAAAATTTGGTTTAGATCCCTAGATCCCCGTTTAATTCTTTTTTTAAAAAAAAGTTTAGATATTTAACTACAAATTCTGGAAAAAAAAACCTGCCCTTTTGTGCCTCTTCTGAGAAAACCGCAGTTTAAGATAGCAAGAAATGTTCATAATTTGAAATATTGTCAGCATTGGCTCATCCGTGCGCCGTTACATCATGAAGATATTTGACTTATCTGAAGGTATTGATGATGATAATAATAAATAAATAAACCAATTTAGGTTTTAAATTTAAAATTTTGTTATTTTGATAAAAATATAGATATGAAATAAATACCGATTTCTACCAGATTTTTTCAGAAATCAAGTAAAATTAAGAAAAAAAATACTGTGAAACTTAGAACCCGATAAGAAATTTATTTATATTTATACCCGTTACACGTAGAGTAAAAGGGTATATTGTATTCGTGCAAAAGTATGTAAGAGGTAGAAGGAAGCGTTTCCGACCCTTTAAAGTATATGTCGGAGATTACATTAAAATATCAAATCGGATAGTTGATTGTGGGTCTCTCAGTGTATGAAGTATGCGAAGTAGGTAAGGATGAATGAGGATCAAAAGAGATTTGAAAAGAGTGAGAGAGCTTTTGTGTGAGAGCGCGGTGGGGAAGGAGAGCGAAATCCCTGCTGAGCGTGGCGCAATGATGAGTAATGAGAAGTGAGCATTAGAGAGCAAGTCAGTTCGAGTAAGCCCTTCAGAGTGAACAGACGAACGTGGTGTTGAGTGAAATCATTGCGACTCGCTGCGCTGAGTACACTTAGAAAAATCGTATTTCATAATGGCCGACAAACCTGACGGTACAACTCCTACATCAGAAGTGGGATCACCACCCCTGCAAGACAATTCGGAGAATAACTGGCGCGCGCTTCTAGAAACACAAAATAAAGTGATTGCAGAACTCTTGAAAGCGGCACAGTCGACGCAAGCGCCTGGCACGCGTACAGTTTCCGCAGTGCTCCCAACGTTCGATCCGGAAAGTGCTAACGCCGACGCAGCAGCATGGTGCAAAACTGCTAACATGATATTGTGTGAGCATCCGCAAGAAGGCGCATCTTTGGTAATGACGCTCAGCAAATCGCTTCTCGGAAGCGCATCGCAGTGGCTTTCTCAAATCTGTTTTCCTGGAATGAGCTGGGCGCAATTCAAGGAATTGTTCATGGAACGCTACGAAGGCAACGAGACGCCGGCTGCAGTGTTGCTAAACATGCTAAAGGCCCGCCCAAATTCCCATGAATGCCTTTCTGTGTATTCCAGCCGGTTGGTTACATCTCTATTAACCAAGTGGAGAGTAATGACACACGAAGAAATTACTGTATCATTGGTCCTAGCACATACAGCGCAAATTGATTCCAGACTGCAGCGTTTAGTGTTTACAACGAACATAAAGACACGTGCAGAGCTACAATAACAACTTAAAGCTCACACGTTCGTCAGAAAGTCGGAATTCGCTGGAATTGAACAAGGGCCCGAAAAGAAGAGATTCAAAACGCAGACGCCGATAAGATGCCATAGTTGCGGAAAACTCGGACACAAGGCAATCGAGTGCCGAAAGAGAAAAGCAGAAGAGAGGAACGAGACGAAACCAGTGCAAAGCAACAGCAGATCAACGGTAACCTGTTTCAAATGTGGCAACGCCGGACACATCGCATCAGTGTGTACAAAGGGAGCCGCAACAACGAATAGAAGCAACGAGAGAAGAGTGGACATGTGTGCGGTTATTCAGCCAAATGGGACTGCAATACAATTCGGTGAGCGGTTTCCATTTTTCTTTGATTCGGGTTCCGAATGTTCCTTGGTAAAGGAAACAATCAGCGAGAAGCTCGCCGGCAAAAGGCGCCATAATCTGGTAGTTTTAAGAGGCATAGGCGACAATATTGTCAAAAGCAATTTGAAAATTCTGTCCACCGTACAAGTTTCTGAATTTAACTTTGAACTACTGTTTCACGTAGTAGATAATAAATGCCTCAAATATGACATGATAATTGGACAAGACATTTTTCAACTTGGTTTTGGAGTAATGCTAGAATGTAACAGATTCGCTATTTATAGAACCCAAACTGTATTATCGATAATTGATGATAAGATATTGAATAAGACAGATTTAATTGATAGTGAAAAATCTAAGTTAAACTCCATATTGGCCAAATATTCCATGTTTTTCATTGATGGCATCCCCAGTCGGCGTGTAACTACGGGTTCCCTGGAAATCCGTTTGCTTGATATAAATAAAACTGTTCAAAGGCGACCTTATCGTCTTAGCGAAAATGAGAAGCAGATAGTAAGGGATAAAATTCAGCAGATGCTAGAAACAAATGTAATAAGACCTAGTAATTCTCCGTTCGCTAGCCCAATGTTACTGGTAAAAAAGAAAGACGGTAGTGACAGGCTCTGTATCCATTATCGGGAGCTAAACGCAAACACAGTGTCAGATAGATACCCCCTACCATTAATCTCAGATCAGATTGATCGCTTGCGTGGCGGAAAATATTTTTCCAGCTTAGACATGGCCAGTGGTTTTTACCAAGTGCCTATACACCCAGATTCCGTTGAAAGAACTGCTTTTGTGACCACGGAGGGTCAATATGAATTTTTAGCAATGCCGTTCGGGTTGAAGAACGCCTCATCAGTTTTTCAACGAGCCATAGTCCAAGCCTTGGGGGACTTAGTCAATTCCTACGCAGTGGTCTATATAGATGATGTGCTGATCGTTGCAAATTCTAAAGAGGAAGCATACGAGAGATTGGAAGTGGTGTTAAGCGTGCTGTCAAAGTCAGGGTTTTCATTCAATGTAAAAAAATGCCAATTCCTACTTACAGAGATAGAATACTTGGGTTTTGTCATAAAGGAGGGTGAAATAAAGCCCAATCCCCGAAAAATCCTTGCACTTTCTCAACTTCCTAAACCAGCTTCAGTCACACAGATTAGACAGTTTATAGGCCTAGCGTCTTATTTCAGGCAATTCGTCCCTCGATTTTCGGAAGAAATGAAGCCGCTATACCAACTAACTTCAAAATCAAATGAATTCGAGTGGAAAGGACAGCATGAGGAAGTTCGTCAAAAAATCATTAAAGTACTAACGAGTGACCCTGTTCTAATTATTTTTGATCCCAAATTTCCAATTGAGCTACATACGGATGCAAGCGCCAATGGGTATGGCGCTATGCTGATACATAAGGTAGAAGGCAAACGTAGGGTAGTTGAATACTACAGCAAATGCACTACATTAGCGGAATCCAAATACCACTCGTATGAGCTCGAAACATTAGCTGTGTTCAATGCCATCAAACACTTCCGCCATTATTTGAGTGGAAGAAAGTTTACCGTATACACGGATTGTAATTCTATCAAGGCGAGTCGAGAGAAAGCGGTATTAACTCCGCGAGTTCACCGGTGGTGGTCATTCATGCAGCCTTTCGATTTCCAGGTAGAATATCGTAAGGGGAGTCAAATGGCACATGTTGATTGTTTATCAAGAAACCCTATCACTGTAGTAGCGCAGACTAGCAAAGTTGAGGAAGTACGAGTTGACTTGGCAGCTATAACTCCCAACTGGCTAGTATCCGAACAGCAGCGCGATGAGAATCTATCGAAAATCATAACCGATTTAAATAGTGACGAAATGCAGAAAGAGCTGGCGAACACGTATGAGATCAGGAAGAGTTTGCTGCATCGAATCGTTCAAAGGAATGGCAAGACACGATGCTTGCCCATTGTTCCGAGGGCTTTTAGATGGTCTGTTATCAATCACATTCACGAGTCCATAATGCACCTAGGCTGGCAAAAGACGTTAGATAAGGTATACGAGCAATATTGATTTGAGGGCATGACTAAGTATGTCAGGAAGTTCGTAGAAAATTGCGTGACTTGTAAATTGTCAAAATCAGCGTCAGGCAAAAAACAGGCGGAGTTACACCCCATACCCAAAGTCGAGATACCATGGCATACTATTCATATCGATATAAGTGGCAAATTGAGTGGCAAGAAGGACGAGGAGTACATTATTGTACAAATTGATGCCTTCACAAAGTTTGTGTATCTGTGCCATACTTGGAATTTAGACACTGTAAATTGCATACAGTCGGTGAAGTCTGCCATATCGATATTTGGCGTTCCTAGCAGGATTATAGCGGATCAGGGAAGATGCTTCACGAGTACAGAATTTCGCAAATTTTGCTCCACGAATAGCATTGACTTACATGTGATAGCAACAGGTGCTAGCAGAGCGAATGGACAGGTAGAACGTGTCATGAGTGTGCTAAAAGGGATGTTAACAGCGGTGGAGACTAGCGAGCGTTCGTGGCAGGAGGCATTGGGAGAAATACAATTGGCCATAAACTGCACCACAAATCGGGTGACTCAACATAGTCCGTTAGAATTGTTGATAGGAAAAGAAGCGAGGCCCTTGGGAATGTTGACCATCAATGAAGAAATGCGAGTCGATCTGGACAAAGCTAGAGAAGAGGCTAAAGAAAACATTGATAAAAATGCGATGTATGATAAGGCAAGAGTAGATAAAAAGCATGCCCAAGTCGTTAAGTATAAGATAGGCGATCATGTATTACTAAAAAGCGAAGAACGACACCAAACTAAATTAGACCCTAAATTCAAAGGACCATTTGTTATTGTTGAGCTGCTTGATGGTGATCGTTATATGTTAAAGTCATTAACTACTAAGCGAATGTATAAGTACCCACATGATAGTGTACGCAGTCTTCCTGATGAGCGAGAGACTTGTGAGATGTTGGAAGAGCTTGACGACGCTGACAGAGGCGTACGTAGAAGCAAGAGATCTGTGACCTAAGAAAGGTGCAGGTGGAGCCATACACAGGGACTAAGTTCGTGCGTTGTAATCGTATGTCGTATGTTAAGTGGCACAGTGGTGCGTAGCGTCGCAAGTGTGCGACAAGAGTCCGATACTGTGGTATGAGCGAAGTGGTATCCAAATGGTTGAGTTTATGCAGACGGGAGCGATGTACTCTGATTTGTATGTGAATAGCCTGCTAAACTAACCTTTGATGATCAGTGAATTGGTATCCAGAAGATTAAGCTTGGGCGGAAGAGAGCTTGTACTCTATAATGTTATGTTAAAGGATTATCCTGCCAAGTTAATGTCTGATGAAATGTTTAGCGGATAAGTTGAGGTGTTTGAGCGGAAGAGAGCTTGTACTCTGAAAACTGTGAATGATTATCCCGCCAAATTAACGTCTGAAAATTATAGAAATGTAAGCAAATTTGTTCTGGAAATTTTGAGTTATATAGCATAAATAAAAATGACAAGTGTTGAACTGAAAGATTTAGAGCAATGAATGTAGTATCAACGTTGTATTGACTAACACGAGGTCGTGTTATAGTCAGGAAGGCCGTGTCGGAGATTACATTAAAAGATCAAATCGGATAGTTGATTGTGGGTCTCTCAGTGTATGAAGTATGCGAAGTAGGTAAGGATGAATGAGGATCAAAAGAGATTTGAAAAGAGTGAGAGAGCTTTTGTCTCTCACACAAACGCGGTGGGGAAGGAGAGCGAAATCCCTGCTGAGCGTGGCGCAATGATGAGTAATGAGAAGTGAGCATTAGAGAGCAAGTCAGTTCGAGTAAGCCCTTCAGAGTGAACAGACGAACGTGGTGTTGAGTGAAATCATTGCGACTCGCTGCGCTGAGTACACTTAGAAAAATCGTATTTCATAATGGCCGACAAACCTGACGGTACAACTCCTACATATATATATTCTTGATCAGGAGCACTAGCCGATCTAGCCATGTCCGTCTGTCCGTCTGTCTGTCCGTCCGTATAAACGCTGAGATCTCGGAAACTAGAAAAGCTAGATAGTTGGGATTACCCATACATGTTTTTTGGCTTCCTACACAGCGCAAGTTTATTTCAGCCGAGCGCCACGCCCCCTCTAACGCCCACAAACGATTTTAAAGTGTGTATAACAGCCACATTTTTAAAGATTTCGTATAAATTTAAAAGCAATTTTGTTGTGTTTATTTTTACCTATCGAAATGTAAGGAAATTGTTCAATTCGGACCATTCGTTAAAAAGTTATGCCCGATCAAAGTTTTATATCTCCATCTCCCTCGCACTTCCTTTAGTTGGATACGGGTATCTGATAGTCGGAGCGGGGAACTTTCAAAATTTCCGTTCTAAGGCGGCAAAGCGGTTTAGAGCTTGTGGCAACGTAGAGCCAAGTGGCATGATGAGTTCCTTGAAGGGGTACTGGACACTCCATCTTCTCGGCGAGCATGCGTTGTCAGAAAATGTTTTTCTGCAGGATCACTGGCGTCGATCGTCGCTTTGGAAGCACCTGCTCCATGTCCATGAAGGAGCGAACTAAGGAATCCAAATCTTCGTAAGCGTGGTGGACTTGTGCGTGCGTAGATGGCTCGCTACAATCATTATAGCTGCCTGTAATAACCCAACCAAAATTAGTATGTAGTGCAATGGGGTATTCAATACAAAACTCTCGGCGATGTCCAGTATATATGTTCCAGAGTTGATCAGCGCCTAGAATAACATCGATTTTTCCCGGTGATCCAAACGTCGGGTCAGCTAACGGTAAGCTGCGAATCTTGTTCCAGATAGGAGCGGTGGACTTGACCTGCTGAGGAGGTCAGAGAACTCATAATCAGGCCGGAGACCTCCAAGGATGCACTTGTGGTTCTTGAAAGCAAAGTGAAGCTAGCGCGACGTCGGCTAACTCTTGCCGGGTTAGCACCTAATCCAACAACTGAGATGCGAGGATGTGTGCGTGGATTAACGACTGAGCTACCATGGTTATTGTTGATCCAGTATCGAGCAATAACCTACATGAGGTCTTGTTGCCACATGTGTCAATTACATTGGCAAGAATAGTTGGCAGTAGGGCATGATGGTTGGCCCTCGCCACAGTATGGTGGCTGACAGCAGCAGTATTCATATCAGCATCATGATCAATCGAAGTAACTATATTAACCTCAGCCGCAGACATATGGGCGGAGGCCAACGGAATCGATTTAGACTCTTTCGGGTGGACTAGCGTGTGATGATTAGCGTTGCACTGCAATTACAATTACTGACTTAATGAGATCGACTTAGGCAACAAAGCTTAGTACCCTTGGCAAAAGTACGGCGCTTTACGACATCCAGGGTTTTGAATGCAGTATGTTCGCGCACTTTGCGCGTTTTTATGAAATTTGTTGAATAGTGTAAGGCGGAAGCGGGAGCGCAATAAAGTTTTAACCGCTCTCGCGAATTCGCCCAGTCTCTCGCCCCCTTCGTTAAGTTAGGCTTAAGCTCTTTTATACTGAAATTAAAGAGTTAGTTGTTATATGAACTTCATTGCGCAAACTCCCTTTCGTCGTCGAAATAAACCTTAAATTTTCCCTGCAATCACAAGTTTTCGCGTTATTAATTCAAAACAGTATTGAACTTTCATGGTGACCCCGACGTGATTAGCAGTGGAACTCGTATTATTTTTTTTGGTGAAACAAACAAATTAAAAATCAAACAAATATTTGTCCGCATCCTGGTTGTTTAAAAAACAAAATTCCCCCATTTCTCGTAGTAGTGAACACCAATTATAGCTTTGCAAAAATTAAAGGGGTAAAAGTTGAGAATTGCAAATTTTTTGCCGCGCATTTTTCTCAAATTTCCATTTTCGCCATTTCCCGCGCCTTGAAGCGTCAGGTTTATATATTCGTTGCCCTTAGTTATAGGTCAGTGAATCATTCTCCGTTGGCATTGCGTTGAGCGCCGCAAGCCCTACACACATACACACACACACAGACAGCGCAGCCCGTTCTTTCGAGTTCTCTTTCGTCGTTTTCGTTTTCGATCACTGGAACGGTGCAAGCGTTGCCGTTGCCTAAACGCTTGTTCGTTTTTTGGTGTTTGAGCTTGGCGTGTGCTCCCCTACACTACGTGCGCTCCCCTACACTACGTGCGCTTCCCTACACTACGTGCGCTCGGCATATTATAATTATTGAATTGTTAAAATAAATTAATTCATTTAAATAACTCCCCCACACTGCTTGCGTTCAGCTTATTCCTCTCGTTGGTTATTATTTTAAATTTAATAAATTTAAAAAAAAAAACACTTACATACTAATAATTTTTAAAAATTTAAAATAAATTAAATTTAAAACTCTTCGATACCAAAACAAACAAACACAAAAACAAGATAGAATGCTATAGTCGGGTGCCCCGACTTTCAGAAACCCGTTACTCAGCCAAAGGGAGTGCGAGGGAGATAGATATATAAAACTTGGATCGGGCATAACTTTTTAACAAAATTTCTTCTACATTTCGATAGGTATTGAGAAACACAATAAAACTGCATTTTTACTTTTCCAAAATCTTTAAAGGTGTGTGCGCCAGACACAGACACACACACACATAATATCCTTTAAGGCGACTGTGGGCGTTAGAGGGGCGTGGCGCTCGGCTGAAATAAACTTGCGCTGCGTAGGAAGCCCAAAAATTTGTGTTGGTACTCCCAAATTTCTAGCTTTTGTAGTTTCCGAGATCTCAGCGTTCATCCAGACGGACAGACAGACAGACGGACGGACGGACATGGCTAGATCGACTCGGCTAGTGATCCTGATCAAGAATATATACATATACTTTATAGGGTCGGAAATGCTTCCTTCTAGCTGTTACATACATTTGCACGATTACAATATACCCTTTTACTCTACGAGTAACGGGTATAATAAAAGTCGGGTGTACGATAATGATTGTTTAATTTTCTTTGACAATATATCGACACTATTTAATCTGCCAAAGAAATCCCAGCCATCAGCTACAGCCTTGAGAAACCTGATCGACACAGTCACAGCGCTGTACGATTCTCTTTTGTCCATTGGGGATGACAAACGTATTACGAATGCCATCCTCATCCATCTAGTAATGGGCAAAGTCGGTGCAGCAACTAAAAGAAAATGGGAAGAACAGTTAGATTATACCTCGCTCCCCCTTTGGAGCGAGTGTGAGTCAGCCCTGAACAAGCGCTATTAGCATATGTTTGCCGAAGAAGCGTGTAAGCCAAAAGTTGTTCAGCAGAGCCAGGCTTATCCTATGAAGAATAGAAACAGGAGTTTTTCGTTTGTTGCTGCCATGGACGACCTAGAAGTATGTGTGTTTTGCAACTCAGCAGAACATCAAGTAGGAAATTGCACTGCTTTTGCTGCCTTAACAGTTCAGCAAAGATTCGATTTCGCAAAAAAGGCTCCCTTATGCATTAACAGCCTCCGTAAGGGACACCCGGTAAAAAGATGCAGGGTGTGTAAGTCCTCACACCACACATGTGCTGCACATTTATTCGCCATCAAATCTCGCGTTGCCACCTCCTCCTCAGCCCACGCTTTTGCAGAATACTCCATCCACTTCGCATGTTTTGCATGCGACAGCATCGGATAGAGTTATTCTTGCCACAGCCATCGTCAGCGTCCAAACAAAAAGTGGCGAATTAGTTTTGGCTCGAGCGTTGCTCGATTCTGGTTCGCAAGTAAATTTTGTGTCCGATGAGCTTGCTCAGAGACTTCAGATTAAGAGAGAGGACGTGTGTTTGAGCTTGCGGGGCATTGGTGGAACTAATGCTCAAGCAACCAAGAAAATACAGACGATGGTCAAGTCGCGAATGGGTAGCAGTCAATTGTCGTCCAAATTTTACATGTTAAAAAATATTTCTGGTTATCATCCGAATCAAACGGTGAACACCAGCGGCTGGAGGGTGCCTGAAAATATTCAATTGGCAGAGTGTCAGGGAGATGTGCCTCAGAAAAAATAAGAAATGCTGAACAGTTGGTACATCTCAGCTGCCAGGAGGAAGTGCTGGAGTCAATAGACACAACCCTGCAGAAATTTTGGTCTGTAGAGGACTTGCCGCCCAAGGCCAAGGTCCATACTCCTGAGCAGCAACTTTGTGAGCAACACTTTGAGAAAAATACTCAAAGATTGTCGTCCGGGAGATTTTCGGTTCTTCTGCCGTTCAAATCTGACCCAAACACTCTTGGTTCATCATATGAAGTTGCGAAACGTAGATTTTTGTCGCTTGAAAGAAGAGTATCCAAAGATCCTTCTTTAAAAAAGATGTATCTGGAATTCATGGAAGAATATGAAGCCATGGGCCACATGTCTTCCACGAACAATAAAATTCCAGACAGTCCGCACTATTTTATTCCGCACCAATGCGTGCTGCGACCTCAAAGCACCTCGACAAAGTTGAGAGTGGTATTCGACGCAGGTCGCGTTGAATGACATCTTGATGGTTGGCCCCACCATTCAAGAGGAGCTGTATTCGACCCTGCTTCGGTTCAGACTGCACAAGTTTGCGCTTGCAGCAGACGTAAAGGAGATGTATCGTCAAGTAATGGTTGACGAAGCTGACCGAAACTTTCAGCTCATAGTGTGGAGACGAGATCCATCTGAGTCTCTAAAAATCTTCAAGCTGAACACCGGCGATTCGGTGTTTAATGCGACTTGGAGAGATCGCGCAGGATTCGTGTCCAAAAGCCGCCAAGGTCATTCAGAATGTCTTTTATGTTGACGATTTGTTGACTGGCGCCAGATGCGTTGAGGACCTGTTAAGCCTTCGAGACGAAGTTTCTCAGGTATTGCAAGAGGCAGGATTTGAATTGGCAAAGTGGTTTTCTAACTGCCCAGAGTTGTCCGCATCTGAATGCGCTGTCATGCCGCTAACGGCATACTCAGACGTAACTAACACCCTTGGTGTTTTTTGGTTGCCGGGTAAAGATTACTTTCAATTTAGGTTGGATGACTTTTTCCTGGATCTTCGTGCGACAAAACGAAACATACTCTCGGTGACTGCCCGACTTGGCCTATTGTGTCCTCTAGTGACTAGGGCAAAAATGTTGTTGCAGGAACTGTGGCTTCGAAAGTTAGACTGGGACGAGGCGCTGCCGATGCAACTGCAGACATCTTGGGAAGCGTTTAAGGGCACGCTGTTGCAGCTGCCCAAGATCAAGGTATCGCAATTCGTTCATACAGACGCCAAAGTCCTGTCCGATATACATGGTTTCGCTGACGCTTCCATGTGAGCAAAATCCAAATTAGCTCCCCTCAAGACGAAAACTTTGCCCCGCAAAGTGCGCAGCTCACCTTCTTGCGGATCTTTATAATCGTGTAAGACCATTGCTTAATTTTCCGATTACAAAAGTGTTCCTTTGGACAGATTCGGAGATCAAAACGCATCCTTCGTCGTTGTCGGTTATTGTCTCAAACCGAGTTGCGGAGATTCAAGAGTGGTCGGAAAAAGCAATCTGGCCAACGAAAGTAAACCCAGCGGACATCGTGTCACGGGGATGTGACGTTGAGGAACTTACAGCTTCCATTTGGTTCACTGGGCCGCCGTTTTTGCTCGATGCAGAAATAGATTGGCCTGTAACTCGACACTTCGAAGTACCTGCTGATGTCGTGTCGACGGAATTACGCAAGTCAGCATTGGCGCTTATGGTAATTCCGGAGCCCAACTATGTGCTTCAGAAAATAGAGTCTTTTTCGTTGCACATAAGGCTTCTAAGAGTTTTCGTGTGGGTCTTTCGGTTTATTCAAAGGTGCAAAAAAGTGTCGTAGCCCTTTGAAAAAAGTATTACTCCAAGAGAATTTTACGTTCGAGAAAATAGTGAAAGTGATCCAATCGCACGAGTTCAGTGACGACATAGGCAAAATTCGGAAAAACAAACCGGTAGCAACGAATATTCAAAAACTAAACCCTTTTCTCCAGGAGAAACAATTAGATTTGTGTTCCTCGACATTGCTGCGAGTTGGGGGTCGGTTATTGAATGCTCCTATCCCGTACGAAGCCAAATTCCCGTTGTTATCGAAAGGCTCACAGTTTGTTAAAACCTACGTGTCCTACCTGCACGTTACAAATTGTCATGCTGGTCCTCGAGCTCTTGTAAGTCTGTTGCGAGAAAAGATATGGTTGGTTAATGCGCAGGAAGTTTGCCGCAGAACAGTTCGTTCTTGCATTCGTTGCTTTCGGTGCAAGCCGCAACTCTTGACGCAATTCATGGGGATCTTGCCATCAGACAGACTTCGAGCTCTCCGCCCTTTTAATATCTGTGGTGTTGATTTTTGTGGCCCATTCAACACAACGTATCGTATCCGTGGTGAGCCACCGTACGCGGTCCACTTAGAGTTAGTATCCGACCTCACCACTGATGCATTTTTGTTGGCATTTCAAAGGTTCGTGAGTCGACGCGGGATTCCGGAGAAGGTGTGGTGCGACAACGCGACAATCTTCGTCGGAGCCGATCGCCACATGAGAGAGTTCCGGGCCCGTCTGGAGGAGCAGGGGGGCGGTATCGCAACATTCGCGTCAAGAAAAGGATGCGAGTTTGCGTTCATACCGCCCAGAGCACCTCACTTCGGCGGACTTTGGGAGGCAGGTGTGAAGTCTGCAAAGCACCTGTTCCTTCGGACGGTCGGCGAAGACATACTGATCGCGGAGGAGCTCGGAACTCTCCTCACCAGCGTGGAGGCCGTTCTCAACTCCAGGCCCCTCGGAGCGATCAGCACGGATCCCAACGACGGCGAAGCTTTAAGCCCAGGCCATCTCCTGATCGGCGGACCCCTACTAGCTCCGAGTGGCGGACGTAAGGACTAAGGATGGGACGTATCGGCGAGCGGTCCATAGGCTGGCGGTGTTGCCTGTGGCATGCTGAAGACGACGGTCCTTCAGAGGGGGCGGTGTTCGCGCACTTGGCGCGTTTTAATGAAATTTGTTGAATAGTGTAAGGCGGGAGCGGGAGCGCAATAAAGTTTTAATCGCTCTCGCGAATTCGCCCCGTTTCTCGCCCCCTTCGTTAAGTTAGGCTTAAGCGTTTTTATACTGAAATTAAAGAGTTAGTTGTTATATGAACTTGCATTACGTGTATATCCTGACAAGACTAAAAAGTATCGTAATGAGCGAAAGGAAAAGCGAATAAATCATTTATGGTGACGGGTTTCTTGGACGACTCACTACAGTTAGCCCAAGCTTATTTGATTTCGGGGCCCAATTTTGATAGCAATATATGAATTAGCCACACATCGCGGCTGTCACAGCTCAGCGCATGTAGGCCTCGAATACATTCGTCGGCAGAGTCAATTACCCTACGTAACTCGGCGATATTCAAATTGTTAGCGGTTGGCAACGAGAGAAAATTCTGAACAAATGATCGAGCGATTAGCGTTCCTTGTTATAACGATTTTGTAATTTTTCCCACGCGTCTTGGTAATTATCATTAGAAACGGCAATATGTTTAATTAAGGAAAGGGCTTCCCCATCTAAATAAGATTTCAGATAATTAAATTTTTGGCACTTGGAGAGCTTCTTGTTACTATCTACTGAGCTTAAGAACAAATCACTAAACTGGCAATTACGAGGATTGGTCGTATTTGCCAGAAAATGTGCGAATTCGA
The DNA here is from genome assembly GCA_035046095.1 of Drosophila pseudotakahashii. NCBI lineage: Eukaryota > Metazoa > Arthropoda > Insecta > Diptera > Drosophilidae > Drosophila > Drosophila pseudotakahashii. The sequence goes on along the minus strand of JAWNOE010000136.1, from coordinate 264,620 downwards.
ATTTTCTCAAACCATTAAATTAGCTGCTCCAGATGAGGTATGAATTTGTTCCAGAAGTTGCCTTTGATCCTCAAATAGACGTTCCACTGAACTTGATAGCAAAAGGTTCGACTGGTCCTGTCCATGATCTTGACCACCCATCTCCTTTATGGCTTTAATAAAAATAGAATGTGCTCTGTAGAACTTCTCCTCGTATTCAGGTATATCCAATCCAGGGTCTTCATATTCCTCCTCCATGTTAAATGCCACTAAATCCTCGGAAAGGTCCATAAAGTGGTTGAAGGTGGCTACAAGACGATCCAGCTTCAGTTGCAAAGTTTCCACATTATCACATTCCTGCGAAAACTCCGAAGCACTGTTAAGGGTGCGAGCTATTTGCCTCTTGCAGGCACCACGTTGTTGAATTGTCCGATCCATTAAAGAGTTCATGGCGAAAAGCAGCGGCTATTTTGTCTTTTATTATTCACAAATAAACTCAAATTCAAAAGCAGTTATCCGGCTAAACGAACGGATCAATTTTTTTTAGGTTTATAAATGAAGTGGACTATATTAATGATTATATAGGTTTTGATGTTTTTATTAATAATAAGCGGGTTGCGGCTAGCGAGATATAGCGAAATATAGTTTCGCAACTTTTATTTTTTTGTTTGAGCTTTTCCCCGAGTTGACGTGTGTTGTCTGCGATTTAATGAGCGCCACTCTGCTCCGATTCTGTTTGTTCGGCGGGCGTGCTCAACATATCATGGTCATCTAACCGTATCCCTCATCCGATCAACCTTTGGCTATTAATAACAGAGCTTGTAATACTGACCCAAACATTTCCCCCTCTTTTTCTGTATCATTTTAGATGAACTGCACTGGCCGCTATCAGCGTAGCCTCTCCATTGCGGTAAAAATATATTTTACGATTAAAAATGTTCTTCGGCTGGTTTCTAGAGATTTAATCACAATTTATGGTTTTCAACAAACATTTATAGTTACATATACTATAGTATTTTTAAAGAATTTCGTCAGGCAAATAAATCTGAAACTCAAATGTAGCAATTACAATGGGTTTTTAAGGAATAACAAAAGAGAACGCTATAGTCGGGTGCCCCGACTATCAGATACCCGTTACTCAGCTAAGGGAGTGCGAGGGGAGATAGATATATAAAATCTTTGATCGGGCATAACTTTTTAACGAATGGTCCGATTTGAAAAATTTCTTCTACATTTCGATAGGTATTGATAGTCACAATAAAACTGCATTTTTAGTTTTCCAAAATCTTTAATGGTGTGGGCGCCAGACACCTTTCAAAAAATGGTGTAGGGCGATTGAGGGCGTTAGAGGGGGCGTGGCACCATTTTGAAATAGGAACTCCAAGAATATGCATGCAAAATGCCAATCCTCTAGCTTTTATAGTTTCCGAGATCTCAGCGTTCATACGGACGGACAGACGGACAGACGGACATGGCTAGTTCGACTCGGCTAGTGATCCTGATCAAGAATATATATACTTTAGGGTCGGAAAAGCTTCCTTCTCCCTGTTACATACTTTTGCACGAATACAGTATACCCTTTTACTCTACGAGTAACGGGTATAAATAGGCCAAAACAACTTTTTGGAAATGGGAATAATAAATTTAAGCTCTTAACTATTTTAAAAAATTTTAAATTTTTTTTTTGTGTAAAATTTTTATTAAAAAAAATTGTATTAAAAATTATTTGTAAAATTTGACGTTTTTATACCCGTTACTCGTAGAGTAAAAGGGTATATTGTATTCGTGCAAAAGTATGTAACAGGGAGAAGGAAGCTTTTCCGACCCTATAAAGTATATATATTCTTGATCAGGATCACTAGCCGAGTCGAACTAGCCATGTCCGTCTGTCCGTCTGTCTGTCTGTCTGTCTGTCTGTCTGTATGAACGCTGAGATCTCGGAAACTACAAAAGCTAGAAAGTTGGGATTACCCACACATGTTCTTGGGCTTTCTACGCAGCGCAAGTTTGTTTCAGACGGTGGCCACGCCCCCTCTAACGCCCACAATCGCCCTAAACCATTGTTTGAAAGATGTCTGGCGCCTTTAAATATTTTGGAAAAGTAAAAATGCCGTTTTATTGTGACTATCAATATCTATCGAATTGAAGAAGAAAATTTTCAAATCGGGCAATCCATTAAAAACTTATGAGCAAAAAATGAAACAGCCACTAGATGGCGCTAGTAGCTTTTACGCGTGCATATATTAATCTCTCTCCCACTCCCTTTAGCTGAGTAACGGGTATCTAATAGTCGAAGTACTCGACTATAGCGTTCTCTCTTGTTTTTTAGTAAATTAGGCCAAAAGTTTCTTTAAACGTAACCAAACGTAAACATTTTTTTTTTCTAAAAAAACTTGTTATATGTACCTAAGTCCCCACCAAGGGGTTCCGTGCAACTCTCTGCTATAAGAGAGTTATTTTAATTCAAAGTTGCACGGTATTTCACGAAAAAATACGTTTTTTTATTTTTGAATGTTAGGAGTTGGTAAGCTATTCGAAGAATACGCTCATGAAACGGCTAGATACTTTGTACAATTGTATCCGTGGTTTTATATGCCACCAACAATACACAAGTTCTTAATTCACGGTGCTCAAGCTCAAGAAGCTTGGAACAAAGACTTTAAAAAATACAGAGAATGTTATTCGAGAAAAATGGATAGGGGGAAGAGCAACCAGGACATTTTAAAAAATTTTTGATTAGCTCCGATCCAATAATATCTACCAAACGGAAGTTGCCGAAAAAAAGGTGCACACCTTTCCGAAGAAAGTTTTAACTCTGTTAAAAGCAGCAAAATTTATGAGCGACAAGAGCCATAGTGAAGGCGAATTCGAGATGGAATCGGATTGATATTTTGATTTTCTTTTAATATTATGGTTTCCACTAATAAATTGGAACTTTTTTTATTTTATAAATACAAGCAATACAAAGTTTTTTCTCATTTTCAGTATATTGTTTTCAGCGCATATTTACTATAAAGTCCATCGATTCTTAGTATTCTTATTATAATTTAAATAAATACATAAACAATTCGGGTAAATTTTCAGCGCTATTAATGAAACATTACCGGTTTTTTGGTAAAAATACACAAATTTTCCAAAAATCCGCCGAAGAAAAAAAAAATATAAAAAAAAAATACTCTACAGAAAGTCCAAATGTTTTTTTTTTTACTTTTATTGATCAAAAACAAAATACAAAACTATAACATGTTCAAGTTTTTTGACGACTGATTTGATCGTCACTATTGGGGTCTCTCACCCCAGTTTGCGTCGCAGGTAAAACATTTTCTACGTATTTAAGGGCGAAATCGCCTTTGAATATGTGAAAGAAATTGCCCTTGAATATAAGAAAGTAGCCTTTGATTCCGACAGAAAAAACGAAGTAGGACGAAGGGCCTACTCGTCCCGGCTACCGACTTCTCTGATCACCCGAACGTCAGTTGTGAACAACGATTCGTAAGTGATGGACGTGATTCTTAAGCGGTTAAGGGGTCAATCCTTTTTTCAAATACTGAAAGGTACATATGTACATATATAATTATTTTTATAGCACGCATACAAATGTAAGTATGTATGCAAGTAAGGAAAAAAATCCGAAATCTCTTAGCCAAGTTTCATACGAATTTAGTAGAATTGTTTTTTAGCTAAAAGCTACATACATACATATGCACATATGTACGGGTAGAGCTCTAGAATAATCTAACCTTCTTACTCGCATTATATTTCTTTTTCAAAGTGAAACATGACGGATGAGCATTTGCAATCGCCTTCTGAAGTGACAAATATGTGCAACAAAGGTAAGTACATACATACTGTAACGAACTGATTTTTGTTGTTTGTTCGCTACGAAGATCGTGCGGCTAGCTCAGAAGAATGTGCTTTCGTCCCATTTACGTTTATTTACGGCTCTGGTTTACAATGATTATATATCTCGTGCTGGTGATACTTCTGCGACGCCGCTCAGCGATCCCTCCCGGCGCGGTCGCTCGGTGCTTATCCTTGTCGTTGCTCCGTTGCAATCCGCTGCCTGTGCTCCACGTTCTGTTGGTGGTGATGCTGGTGCTAAGTCTGCCTGATCCCTGCTCAACTGATCGGTATTACCTTCGACGCAGCTAGACTGATCGGTATTACAGCCAATGTAGTCGGACTAGTCGGTATTACAGCCAACGTGTCCGGACTAATCGGTATTACAGCCGACGCAGCTAGACTAGTCGGTATTACAGCCAATGTAGCCGATGAATCCGGACTAATCGGTAAAAGCCGACCTTAATGCTCTGCAGACTTAGCCGTGTGTTGCCTTGAAGGACCTCAGCTACCTGAGTCGCAATTCGGAGACTTGCTCGGTCCCGATCGTCCTGACGTAGCGATCTTGCTCCTGGCCAGGTTTCCACGGCTATATCTCCTTGACTTTGACTTTTACTAGACGTTGTTCACTCGCGATTTGATGCGATGACTGGTCCAGCTTCCACCGCTGGTCCCGCTTATATAGGCCTCCGGGTCCCGTTAATCTTCGGCCTCTCCTTATCTTCTCTCCACTCTCACTTTCTCTTTCTCCAATATTTTTTTCCTGCGTTGCCGTTGCTACGCGAGTTAGTTGCGTAAGTA
>JAWNOE010000136.1:0-255000 GCA_035046095.1 Drosophila pseudotakahashii | reverse complement strand
GTGCGCTAGGTTGACCCTTTTCTTGTGGGAATCATCCCTTAAATCCAAGTCCGATATTCCTACATGGGATGAAATTAACGCGTTTCTTAGCGATAGGTATAGGACCTTAAGAGCTACTGAGGATATGAAACAGAGTCTTAGTTGTCCGTCAACTTCCAAAACTTCTCAAAGTGAGTGCCAAACGGAGGAGCTGCGATTTGTGACTTAAAGAGAGTAACCCAGTGCGTTTGTGCCCACGCTTCATTCAGATGGCAATCGAGGAGCGGAAAAATTATATAAAAAAGAAGCAGTTATGCTTAAATTGCTTCACGAGAGGCCATTAGCTTCGGGACTGTTCCAGAACACACAGCTGTTTCGTATGGCGAGGAAGACATCACACGCTGTTGCATCGGGGTAACCCTTTTTCCAACAATCCAAGTTCATCTGGAACTGCGAGAGCTAGACCTGACCCTTTGGTGGGAGGCTCAGACAGATGAACAGTCAAATGTGCATGTCGGTTTTGCCTCCGGCTCAAAGGCAGTTCTCTTGGGCACGGCAATAATTGATATCTGCCACCTCGGTACCCACTTCCGAGAACGCACTCTGATCGACTCGGTATCTGAAGCGACGTTCATTAAGGAGCGTCTTTTCAAGTTGATCAATCTGCCGTTCCGCCCCATTCAAGCTCAAGTTTCTGGTTTAAATCAGACAGTTTCGGCCTAGTCAATCAGGCTTTGCCATTTCGCCATTCGTTCTCCCACTAAGCCGCGCCTACAGTTAAATACCGCAGCTTATGTTCTTCCAGAATTAGCAGGCAGATTACCCCCACATTCCATTCACAAGATGTCCTGAGAGATTTGGAAAGCGTTCCATGGGTAGATCCCACATTTCTCTAGATTTCCCAGATAGACGTTCAACTCGGAGCTGATATCCTTCCTTCCGTGATGCTTAAAGGCACAAGGACCAACATCTGCGGTTCTCTCTTCGGGTGGGTGCCCACTGGTCCAGCAAACAACAGAGTCTCAGCCTTTACCACTCAAATTTCCAAAACAAGTGATGCGTCCCTAGACAAACATCTTACTAAGTTTTGGGAGGTGGAAAATCGACCATCAAATATGGTAAAAGAGTCTGATTCCTACTACGAAAGTAATTTCCTACCAACCACGACTAGAGACGCGAGCGGGATGTACATAGTGACGTTACCGTTCTGCGACCCCAATCACTGTGGATCTAAGTTGGAATACTCAAAGTCTATAGCACTTGCTCAGTTTCTAAGAAACGAGAATCGTTTACGAAGAGACACTCCATTAAAAGAACAGTACAACTCCATGATCCAAGAATATTTGGATCTAGGTCATATGAGCGAGGTTCCTCCGACTCACAATTTTCCAAACTACTACCTCCCACATAATGCGGTGATAAAACTTGAAAGTATACCACCAAACTGCGCGTGGTATTCAACGCTTCCAGCCCTTCAGCAAATGGGACAAGCTTGAATGATGCTTCATGCCGGTCCAGTCCTCCAATTGAAGTGGCGCTATTTCAAGTATGTCTTTAGTACGAATATTAGGAAAATGTATAGACAATAGATAGTCACCTCTTTGAATTCTGCCGGTTTTCCGCTTAGATAATGGACATCCAACCACAAGGCGGTTTTGAGGGACATTCCTAAGGAGCATCTTCTCCACGCTGAGTTTTTCAATATTGATGCCGAAAGCACGGCCAAAACTCTCGGCATTCGGTGGAAAGCAACAACCGACGAGTTCTACTTCGCGGCCCCAAAAATATCCGTCAAGTCCTCCTGTACGAAAAGAGAAGTTCTCTCCCAGATCGTCAAGTTATTCGATCCCGCTGGATGGCTTGCCCCGTTCATCGTCCTGGCAAAAATCGTTATGCAGAAGATCTAGCTGCAAGAGCTAGACTGGGATGACAACCTTCCCGCGAAATGAGCCATAGGTGGCAAATTTTCTTGCGCAGCTATTTTGAACTCAACAAGATCCGCATTTCGAGATAAGTATGCTACCAATTAGAGGTGAAGGTCGAGCACAGGATCACGGGTTCTGTGATGCCTCACAAAAGGCTTATGGGGCCGCGATCTATCTGAGGGTCGATCAGAAAATCATGGCACATCTACTTACAGCCAAAAACGAGTCGCTTCGGTAAAGACCTTGTCACTTCCCCGTTTAGAATTGTGTGGCTGTTGACCTAAATGGCGTCAGCTATCCTTCCAAGCTTGCCAACTGCTAAACTTTTTTGCTGGACTGATTCCACAATAGTCCTCGCCTGTGAAACAGGGTGACTAAAATAGCACAGGCGACACAAGTAGAGAATTGGTCCCATGTTCGATCCTAGCAAAACTCCGCCGATCTGGCCAGTCGAGGCGTTTCATTAACTGATCTGGATAATATAATATAAACTCTGGTGGCATGGACTAGAGTGGTTACAAAGGCCGACTTGGAGCAGCGTGACATGAAGCAAAATCCACAGCTGAGGACTTTCTCGAACGGTTCTCGAGGCTAGACAAAGCTCTGCGGGTCCTCACCCATGTGCTTCGTTTTATTAAGAGCTGCCAGAAGTTGCTAATAGAATAAGATCAGCGTCCCAATAGCGTTAAGATCCGAGAAGCGGAAAGAAAGTCAAGAATACTCAAACGAGTACAATTTTTTAAATAATAAACTTTCCAAGTTCAAGTTCAATTTTAAAATTATTTTCGTTTATCGACGATCACGGCGTCTTAAGAGCATGTGGTTGCTTAAAAGTCCTGCAGTATTCTGAACGCCATACTATAATACTCCCTTTCAGCTGTCAGCTATCTCGGCATTGTAATGGGCGCTTGTGTAGATGCGGATGCATATGTTGCTGAGAGAAATGTTGCCGAAGCATGTGTCTAAGCATTGGCAACATATTGGCGACGCTTAGCAACATAGCCATCAAGCGCGGGAATTTGCTGAGCGCCTATCCCCGCTCTTGTGGAGATCGGGAGATTTGAGGGTCAAAGTATGAGTGGGCAAACACCCCATGGCATTTAGACCAGTGAAAGGGATGATAGGCTTTCTCCCTCTGATGTGGGGAAATGGGTCAAGCGGCGTCCCTATAAAAGCTGCGCACCGCAGGCCAAGCCTCACAAAATTGATTTCATAGTGGCAGTGCAAAGTGCGGTAAGCGGAAAATTGTCCGCCCGGTTAAAAATTAGTCAAAGTTATAGTTTTCTTGGTTTTGTAGTGATCTTTTTATAATCTCAACGGATTTTGGCCTCAGTAGCAACCAGTCCGCTGAGAGGGCAAAGCCTTCGGGTAAGATAGACCAGAAAGTTGGTAAGACAGCAAATTAATAGAGAAATCAATTTGCAGTTCTTCGAACTCGTCGTCAAGGGAATAAAAGTTTTCAATACAACCACCTGCAACGAACAGAGATCTACAGCTGGCAGCGCAGAGAATATTGGGAGGCATCCTCGACGTTTTCTTCACCAAGGGGTGGCTCAAATTGCCACAGTTTTTATTTAACAAACCCCACAAATCGCCCGATTGCCAAAGCCAGCTTCATTTTAAACTGCCAGCTTCCAAATTACAAGTCACACCAATCACGCAAACAGCCGCCGCCCCAAAATATACAAAAGGGCCGGCAGTCACAGACTCAGCGTCGTCTGAAAAGGCGATCGCTTTTAGGTTTAAGTAACAATTAATTAATATTTTTTTTGTAATGTATTAGCATATTTTTTTTTGTCTAATATTGGTAGCGTGAGAGAGTCCAGCTAAAAGCGCTTAGGCGCAATCGCAAATCAAAGAGAATAATGAGCTGTCGACTTCCTTGTTTTGTGTAAAGGTTGTGGTTTTGTGCGGCAAGGCAAAGGGCTGTACACCTTTAAATTCTTTTCTCCCAAACAGATTTACTGCGGTCTCGAGGAAGCGCTTTCATCGGGGATCGCACCAAAGTAGTAAGTCTTTTTATTGTTCTATTCCGTAATTTTACTAAATGGTCAAACAAGAACAAAAATAGGGCCCCTTATTTGCCAAAACAAAAGTCAAAAAAAAGCAACAACACTCAAGTAGAAAAACAGAACGCGCGAGGGCCTATCGGCATGCCTCTCACCCCGCGCTCATAGGCGATATTTGAGTCGAGCTTCGTCCACGCGACGGTTGCTTCGGCGCATGCGCGCCTGGTAGCGAATCCGAAGCCGTTCAGTTGCGGCGCAGGCGGAAGCTCGGCAAGCTAAGCAACAACAAATAGAGAGATGCACTCTCAAGCGCACCAATAGCTAGTCTTGTTTACCTTTTCAAAGCGCAGCTGAGCTGCGAGTTTTTTCGATTAATCTATTTGTTAGGTATAAATTAGATTTAAATTGGTGTTAGATGTTCCACGTTTAATTTTAAACTTAATGTCCCTTCGAATTAAAGTATCTTTATGTTTCGTGTATTTTTTATATGTTAAGGAATAAATATTATAATGTTTAGTGAGTAGACTTTATTTATGTTAAACTCTGCGCTGCCTTAGGTTTTAAAACATTTGTACAAGGGGTCATCAAGAGTAACATACTTTTAGGAGAAGATGATCACAGGCAGGGTGGGCTATGCAGTCACAACAACATCCGTGACGGCAACACATCTGAGGGAATGTGCAATACTTTTTGTTTGTCTGTCGTTTCTCTGTCCGGTTGTTGTGTGCGTATCTAGGTGGTCTTTGGGTGCCTTGATCGTATCATGTTAGTCGCAAGCACGCTAAGTTTATAGGAGAGATGATGAAACGAAAAGGGCAGGACAGCAGTGGCTAAATTCCACACCCAGCGACGAGCACTAGCCGGCAATATATAGCGTGCGCTGCTGCTAGTCCTAAGTAACATCCGCCCCATGGTCATGGCTTTGCCTTACCAAAAATTTAAAACACTTATAGCATCTTGTTCAATTCACGCACCAGATTACGCTTCATGGCGGCAAACAATTGATAGTGCGCCTGATGCGATCCAAATATTGGATTTCTAAAGTCAAGAATCTGGTGAAAGGCGTGGTGAATTCGTGCAAGGTGTGATTAATTTATAAAAAGAGACTGCAAGCCCAATTGATGGGCGATCTCCTGACTGATTATGCCTCTTTTCCCAGGCCTTTTACTTACACCGGCATTGATTATGCCGGCCTCTTTGAAATTTAATTTAAAAACTACACAGGGGGAGCGTGCCTCATGAAATTAAAAGCGAAGCCGATTCGATTATAAATCGATGGCAACATCTCAAGACCCAGCATCTACAATTTAGTGCGCACTGGAAAGAAGAGTATCTCAAAGAACTCCACCAGCGCAACAAGTGGAAAAATCCATCCAGAAATCTCCAAGTCGACGATATGGTAGTCATCAAGGAAAATAACATGCCATTAAATAACTGGCTGTTCGGCAGATACCAGAGTAATACCAGGCTAAGTCAACCTCCTAATCTACACAATAATTCCTTCTGTTCCTTCTGTTCCCGCTGTCCACTCCGTAAACACCACTAAAGCGGCTTCCTTTCTGATTAGTTTGTTGTTTTGTTTTCTCTTCCAAGTAAAAATTCAAAATGGCTCTCGTCCTCGCCGACGCACTTCTCAGACCCTCGTCAGAAAATTTTCTCGAGGTATAAAATCCAACTGCTGCCGAATCTGCTATACCCTGGCTACGAAAATGCAACCGATTCCTGAGTCTCAGTTCCGAGAAGCGTCTCCGAGAAGTACTGGTAAACAAGTATTGCCAAAATTGTTTGGCTCATCAGCATTCCGGAGAGAAATGTCGGCGACACTTGCAAAAAAATGTGGACAGGAACATCACACTTTGCTCCGAGATGCCCGTGATAACTCGCCAGCAACGTCGTCAATCGCCGTTGCATCAACATCGTCAGTCGCCGTCCCCGCAAGTCGCCGTCCCCGATTCGTCAGTCACCACAGCAGCAGTCATCCGCATCGCAGTATCGATCGTATTTTATCGCTAATCAAACACGCCCCTCAGGTCAGCAAGCTGCGTCTATTGTGGCCCCATCCGTGACCTCGCTTACTCCAATAGCTTTAAGTAGGTCAGTGTCAACACCAAGGTTACCGAATGCACACGGATTGTGAATAAAAGTTAAGTTTTATATTTGAAAACACGAGTTCTTATTTTCCGTGAACGAGTCTACATACCCCGAACCACATTCCCGACCGCTTGAACCCAGACGATAAAGCCGCCACCCTCCATTTCAATCCTGATCAGGAATATATATACTTTATAGGGTCAGAAACGCTTCCTTTTACATGTTACAGGAAACGCTTCCTTCTACCTGTTACATACGTTCTCTCTTGTTTTAATAAAATAAGTGTCAAATATCGGTATATTTTTGAATATCTCTAAAATGGTTCTTTGCTGAATGTTTTTAATTAGTTCATAGTGTTAAGTCGTAACTTATTTATACAAATAATATGTGAGGGAAATACGTAGAACTCGCAACTTGGGCTACTAAGCTATAAGACGGGGCATAACAAGCTGCGAGCAAATAAAATAACCCCCAACGAGCCCGAGTTGCAAGTTATCTATGTGTGTTCCTTACGCTCTTGTTTATGGAAAATATTTGAATTGTACCGCCTAAAGTTATTATCGCTCTCTTAAATACTCGTTCTTGTCACTCGCTGCGTCTCAGTTGCGAGTGAAAGAAGAGAAGGAGCGTTTCTACTGGGACCAAAGTTGCTGGCGTGAAACAGGCCTTTTCGCAGTTTGCCAAATTGGAGCAAACATTTTTTGGCGCCCCCCGTGTGGACTCAGAAGGACGTATCATCGTATATAGCAGATCAGCTATACGAACATCCGCAATCTCAGTTTGGACTTGTACTCGACAAGCCGCTGGAATTTATCGTTTATACAGCAGATCAGATTTACATTCACCGTGGAATCTCAGTTTGGGCTTGTACTGGACACGCCGCTGGATTTCACCAATCGCTAAGTATCAAATTGGTAACATTTCTGTCAATTATGTACATACATAAGCTTGCAGAATATTAGGCAAAGCGTAAGGCAAACACGTGTCACGATTACAGTTGGCTCTTTAGTTGCTTTGTGCCGCTCGTTCTCTCTTCACATACACATACCAACGCGCAAATATAACATATACATATATACAGCATAAATACAGTTCACCGATCAGAGGGAGCTTTGAAAATCATTGCAGCACCTTGATTGCGTTTAGCCCGAGTTTTGTGAATTCGAATTGTTCAATTTGTCTCTCTGCTGCAGAGTAACGGCTCACGCTTGCAATTCAGCTCACATGCAATTAGGGTACAGGTATAACAAAGTTACAAAGTTCAAATAAGTTCAATCAATATAACCTATCGCAACACTAGATACATAGCTGTGCTTTCTACTTGAGAATTCAAATTCACTTAAAACAGTGGGTGGCAAAGATTCACTTATATTAGCATTTTAAAGTAAAATTGCATCATGGCTCCGAAGCGACGTCAGCTAAATTCAAGTGTAAATGATGTCAATGATGGCAACGATCGTTCTAATACATTACTATCCCGACTTGAAAGTGTTAAGGGTGATATAGACCGCATGGGAGATTTTATGCAACAACAAATCGTATCCATTCGAGGCAGCGAATTAGAGTGCAGATTAAACATTTTAAACAGTTACATAAATCGTTCATTTAACCTTCAAGAGGAAATTGAGTTAATTAATCCTGTATTGTCCTCGCGAGCTGAGCTTGAGGATAAAGTGTAGCCACAAAATCACTTTATATGTCAGCTAATGAACAAAATCGAAGACCACCATTACTTAACTCGACCCTTTATACGACAAGATCGCACAATAAAAATTTACCTCGAATGAATTTCAGAGTATAAGAATTTCATTGGTTTATTCACCAGTCTCATAGATAGCGATCAAACTCTTAGCGACGTCGAAAAATATAATCACCTGTTATCATGTCTGGAGAAAGAAGCGTTGGGGACCGTAAAAGCATACCAAATAACTGAATAACCCAAAGGCATTGGCCGCCTTAAGTCGGGTATACGACAATCAGTGTTTAATTTTTTTCGATTGTATTTCACGCCTCTTTGACATTCCCCCAATGCAGAGTCCGTCCGCCTTGTCACTGCTTCACATGATATATACTGTCACAGCTATCTACGAATCCTTGCTAGGCAGTGAAAAGGGTAATAGCAAATTCAATGCTCATACACATCGTCATGACAAAGGTGGACGCAAAAACCAAGTCTCGATGGGAAGAAAGTCTAGACTTTCAAAACATCCCCCTTTGACAGGACTGCCAAGATGCACTCAATAAACGCTACCAACATTTGGCAGCGGATGAAGCTACGTCGAGCACGCAAAAGTCTCGTAAGCTGAAGCGGACAAATTCTTCAAAGACCTTTAATAAAACTTCCTTGTCCGTTTCCAATACTGCGGATCACTACATTCACGCGTGCAGTTCGTTTGTGGCCGCATCAGTCGCTACAAGATTCAAATTAGCTAAGACATTCCCATTGTGTATAAACTGCCTAAGGAAAGGGCATTCCATTCTTTCGTGTCAATCCTCTAAGTGCCGCGTGTGTTCAAAGCCACATCATTCACTGCTTCATAGATACAGCTCCGACTCTTCACCGTCCGAGCTAGCTTCCAGTCTTTGACCACCTCTGCCGTCCACCACGCGATGACAGCCGACTCAAATCAGATCGTATTAGCTACAGCCCTTGTTAACATTATCGGTAGCAATGGTCAAATGCATATTGCTCGTGTGCTTTTAATTTCCGGGTCACATGTCAACTTTATAACAGAGGAGTTATCCAAAATTTTAAAACTTAAGCGCGATCGAAAAGACACCAATCTTATTGGAATAGGTCAATCAAATGGATTTGAATATCTCTAAAATGGTTTTTTGCTGAATGTATTTTAATTAGTTCATAGTGTTAAGTCGTAAAAATCAAAGAATTCGCTGATAATCTTGCAGGCTAGCTCAAAGATTTTGGGCATCAAACACGATTTCTTAAGAACCACCGAAGGGAAGATATATGATGTGATATGTTCTTCAATTGCTGCAAATTACTCGTAAACCACTGGGTCAAAAGATTTGAAAATTGGAATTCTTATCCATTAAGGCTCTATCTACCAATCCTCATCCAAAATTTTGCAATATCGCCTGGAGCAGTTTTCCCAGGCTTGTTCAGCTATGCCCTTTAGTAACTTGCTTCAGAAGGGCAACCTTTTGGAGTTCCTAACTGCAGACAAGTCGGTCGCGAACGACTCGCGCTGTACGACCGCTAACAAAGCGTAGTCGAGCTCCTCAACACTTAAGGGTCCAAAGCGTTTCTTCTCCTTGCCGACAGCGTTGTTCTTAAAATGCATGATGTAGCCTGTGACTCGTAAAGCCTGGCTGAGTGTAGAAAATCGCTTAAGAAACGATGGTTGCGCGACTGCATGGTGAACGCGCACTTTAGCCACCTTCGCCTCTAACGTGGCGTCGTCAACGCCAACTTGTCCGAAATCTGTCGATGGCCAAAAGCCTTGATTGCGCACGACCCACTCTGGCCCTCGCCACCACAGCTCGAAATTCTTTAGCTCGATGGGAGAAAGGCCTCGTGTAGCGCAGTCCGCTGGATTTTCGGAAGTGCCCTCGTGTCTCCATTGAACGGGCGAAGAATAATCCAAAACGAAGGCGACCCTATTCGCTATTGACGTCCCCGTGCAACCAGTGTAGTACAATTGTAGCATCCGTCCAATAGAAAGTCTGGACAGAAAAGGAACTCATACAATTAGCCAAAGTTAGCCACCTTACCAATTTGATGGCTAATACCGCTCCACTTAACTTTGTTCGAGGTATAGTTAAGGGCTTCGCAGGAGTAACCTTCGATTTTGCAGCCATCAGGGAAGAATAGCACCTTCCATCCTGATGCTCCACCCTTAGATACACAGCAGCTGCTTAAGATGTGGAAGATCCATCGCAAAACGCATGCATCTGAATGGGGTGTAATGGATCCACCGATCTATGCTTATCTCGCCGATCCTTAGCAAGTTGTCTCGAAATCCTCGCCATCGCTATGCAATATTGTCAGGAACCGCATCGTCGCAGTCCAGAACCGTCTGCGTGCCGTCTGCATGCATTTTCTTGGCCATGGTAACCTCCTTCAATGTTAGCTTTCCCGAAATGATGACCGGCGCAATGAGACCCAGTGGGTCAAACAACCTTGCTATACTGGATAAGATCATCCTCTTAGTGGAGCTGACTGGAATGTCGAAGTTGATCTGGAACTTAAAACAGTCCTTATTTGGGAGCCAATACATTCCTACAGCCTTTATAGGATCTGACGGAATCGAGAGCAACAGTCTCGGATCGTTACTGGACCACTTTCGCAACTCCATGCGCGCGGATTTTATAGCACCCGATACCTGAAGTCGCTTTTCCTCTGCATCTTCTATAGTGTGTCGTCCAGAAAGAATGTCGTCTACATATATCTCGTTCATCAGCACCTCCTCCGCCCTAGGGAATGAAAGCTGGTCATCCTTCGCCAGCTGTTGAATAACACTGATAGCCGTGAACGGTGCTGAAGCCGTCCCAAAGGTTAGTGTCGATAATGCATAAACGTTGATGGCTCCATCCGCCGCCCGCCATAAAATCCGCTGATATTGGGCGTCTTCTGGGTGAACATCTATACAGCGATACATTTATCTGTATATCCGACGCGAAAACGAAACGATATTTCCGCCAGTTGAGTATAACCGACGACATGTCGTTCTGCAAAGTGGGTCCGGTACAAAGTATGTCGTTCAATGATCGCCCGTTACTAGTCCTTGAGGAGGCGTCAAAAACAATTCTCTGTTTGGTCGAATGGAGTTCCTCCTTGAAGACCGCATGGTGCGGGAGCACATGCTACATGCCTATTCGAAGATGTGCGCTTCACTAGACTGCTCTCACTGCCCACCGCAGGCGCTATTTGCTCAAGCGAAAAGTACTCCTCGATCTCCTCCACATATTTGTTCCACCGCACCGAATTGTTTGACAGACGCCGCTCCAGCTGCATAAATCGATTCAGCGCCATTTGATGAGATCTCCCCAAAACTATTGCTGGATCCAAATATGTTTTAATCGTACCACGTAGCGGTCGTCTGATCGACGCACATGAGTTTTCTGAAAAAATGTTTCGCACCAGATATCCTCCTCTGTTTCTGTCGAGCGATCAAGAACTGACTCGACTTCGCAGAATCGCTTGAGCAATGATTCAGTGTCCAAAGTTGCTAGATGACAGCGTAATTCCGTAGAGTTCCTAACTCCTTCTGCTCGCCCAGATACCATTCATCCCAAACGAGTAGTTTGGCAATCCAATCCTCGTATCCGGCAGCATGATTTGTGCCAACAAGTCCACTCCCAAGATGAGTTCAACTCGTTTCGATCGGTAATAATTCGGATCTGCCAACGGGAGCCCTTGTATGTGATTCCATCGCTGCGGCGAAAAGCTAAGCCTGGGGAGGCAGGATGTTACAGAATTGAGCACATATGCGGAATTAACATCTAATGAAAAATGGGTATTAATAAGACAGTTAATTTTAAAATTGGCCGTAAACTTGCAACGAACACCGCTCCCTTAACCTACACCAAAAATGGATGCTCTGGCTGCCGATCGTTTCAAATGAAGGGACTGAACAACGTGTTCGGATTCTATGGTAGCCTCAGATCCTTGATCGATGAGAGCATTTATTACTGCCTGCAGGCCGTTGGTCGGATTTTGTACCATAATACGAGCAGTAGCGAGAAGTACATTCTTCGAGGAAAATTTGGATGACGTCGCCGAATGACATCTGTAGGATGCGTGCGGATTCTGCTCCGACACTTTTTCCATGGATGCTGGCGTCACAAACTGCGGTGTCGGCGGCCGGGCAGAATGCGATTGAGCGTGATTCGAAGGCTGGTTCTGAGCCTGAACCGGTAAATGCAGCAACGTATGATGACGCTGACCGCAAACTTGGCAGCTCTGCCTGCTGGTGCAGCGAGACAGGGCATGCAACTTACTCAGGCAATTGACACATAATTTAGCTGACTATGTGCTTGCGCCTGTAACAGTCCATTTGCAAGAAAAGTGGACAACGACGCAAGATGTGGTCGCCGCCACAGTGATAACATGTGTTATTCGAACGCTTTGCGTGCTCCTGTGCATTATGCACTCGCACGCGTTTGGTCGGGTCTGTTGAACCTGGGCCAGCATTGGAGTCGTACGACGAGCTTCGATTCTCAATCGCATCCATTATGACTAGCCGATCGTTCAGAAATGATTCCAAATTCTTATAAGACGGAACCGTTAAAGAGCTTCCTTGGTGGTGCTCCCAAGCGTTGTGTGTCTCCTTGGGCAGCTTTGATGCTACGTAATGCGCCAACCAGTGCTGCGATTCCCCGTCCAAGGCTTGAACGCGGCGAAAGGCAGCTAGGCAAACATTGACCGTGCTTAGTATCAACCGTAAAGAATCGGTGGTATCCTTCTGTAGTCTGGGCAACGCATAGATTGCGTTCATATGGTGCGAGAAAACGAGTCGAGGATTATTGTACCTCTTGATCATCATTCCCCACGCCACTGCATAGTTTACATCCGTGAGCTGCATTTGACGAATGTCATTGTCAGTACACACACGCACCCGAAAATTTAGGTACCGTCATTTGCGGCATGTTTACTCGCAACTCCGGATCGGCGTTCCCGGCTGCTGCTGGTGGCGGAGTAGTTTCTGGTCCAAGCTGGTCGAAGTCTTCGGCGAGAGCGCACTAGGCGTCCATGTAACGCTCCTCGAATTCTGATTGGAAATTCTTCGTGGCGTAACTTGAATCATCAAATCCATCTAAAATCACCGAGTGCGTTTCCCGAAAAGCGTTCCGTAATTCCTACACTTGGTCTAACCTTTTTTTAAGATAAATTCTAGTCTTCCTCGTTTGCGAATCTTTCCTAAAATTCTGCAGAACAGACCTAAGGGCTTAGTGACGATCTGTTTGCAAATTCACCAACTTGTCTAAATCTGAAATAATCGACTCAGGGTCCATGTTGACAAGTGTAAAACTAAGGCTTCCGCAACTCACCACCCCAAACAAATATGCAAAAGGAAAAAAATCGGTAATACTTGTCTCGCACACAACTTGGTAACTCACTCAGTTTTGCATACCAGAACCACACCACAAAGCGGAAACGAAGAGAAGAGGGCGCCCTGCAGATTCCAATCTGCCGTTATTGCGCTTATGTATCGATGTCTTCTTTTGCACGGCTTCGTAGAGCTGGCGTGTCGATCTGACGCAGCCGCGATCTAACGGAATTTATTTAACGGAATTACGAACTTTGTAAGAATTTTATTTGCTTTGCAGGTTCCCCTCATGGGCCACCATGTATAGTTGTGTCCCCTTGTATTAGGTCAACACGGGGTCATTGTAAGAGGGGTTCCCAGGCAAAGACAAACACGAAAAAATAACTTCAAAACGTTATAATTATTCTGATCTTCAATGTATATATAAGCGTGTGACAAATTTTTAAATTCGTTAGACCAGCGGCGTGCGTTCAGCGTGGTTCGACCGTACAGACTCCTCCTCTTCTTTTTCTCGTTCCTTCTTATGCTCTCGCTATACACAGGTCCAGATGAGCCAACGATCGGGATGATCGGGTCGCTCTCACACTATCGTAGTAAACTGAACATTGGTGAATGAAAAAATTCCGTCTGAGCCGCATAGAAACAGACGGACAGACGGACGGACAGACGGACATGGCTAGATCGACTCGTCTTGTCATGCTGATCAAGAATATATATACTTTATGGGGTCGGAAACGTCTCCATCCCGTTGCAAACTTCTGACTAGATCATAATACCCTCTGCAAGGGTATAATTAAGTGCATTCGTTGTGACTGAATCAATTGGAAAGCTTGAGGTGTCTTTGTTGCGAGTAGGTGGTCGATTGTTCAATGCTCAGTTAAGTTACAGCGTAAAGTTTCCGCTTCTTATGCCAAAGGGCAACAGATGAGTTTATACATTCAACATCTGCATAGAAAAAACTGTCACGCAGGACCCTGAGCATTGGCTGGTCTTCTGCGCCAAACAATGTGGCTCATAAATGCTAGGCGCGAATGTAGCGCAGTTGTAAGACAATGTGTACATTGCTTTCGATACAAGCCAAAATTAGCTTCACAAATAATGGGTAACTTACCAGCCGACCGTTTGATAGGAACAAGGCCGTTTGCAATTAGTTAGTGTCGCTAGGAATTCGTGGTAAGCCTCCAATCAAGATTTATGTATCGATATTCTTTTGCTTTCTGTCAAAAGCCGTTCATCTTGAACTTGTAAAAGATCTCACCGCTAATACATTCATCAAGTGCTTATCTAGATTTGTCGGACGACGACGGGCTCGTCTCGCAGCATACATGAACTTATGAGCAAATTGGAAACCCATAAGGACGCTATGACAGTATTTGGAGCACCTCGTCGGTTCGAATTTATCTTCATCCCTCCCAGAGCCCCACATTTTGGAGGGCTGTGGGAGGCAGCTGTTAAGTCGGCTAAACACCTGTTTCTCCGAGCTGTGGGTAACGCGTTGCTAAAGGAAGAAGAGCTCCAGACGGTCATCGTAGAAGTTGAAGCAGTGCTGAATTCGCGGCCGATTATCGCTGACGGATCAAGCCCAAACGATGGTGAAGCTATAACCCCTGGGCACCTCCTCGTCGGGACTAGCTTGGCGACCTTGCCTCCAGCATCCGCTCAGGCAAATGTGGAACCGAATTTATCAATTCTTCAGCGCTGGCATCTGGTGTCTGCGATAAAACAACGCTTTTGGCAGGATTAGTCACTAGACTACTTGCTGAGCTTACAACAACGCGTGAAGTGGAATAAGAAGTCGCCAAATTTATCTGCTGGGACCGTAGTCGCAATTCAGGAGGACAACCTGCCACCTCAGACATGGCATTTGGGCATCATCACTGAAACGATTACAGGCGCTGATAGAAGGGTCCGGGTCGCCATCGTCAAAACTAAAAATGGAATCTACAAACGTGCTGTCCATCAACTAGCACCATTACCTATCAATTGAAGCCCTTCGGCCATTCAACGCGGCCGATGTTTAGTCGTAACTTGTTTATAAAAATAATATGTGAGGGAAATACGTAGAACTCGCAACTTGGGCTACTAAGCTATGAGACGGGGCATAGCAAGCTGCGAGCAAATAAAATAACCCCCAACGAGCCCGAGTTGCAAGATATCTATGTGTGTTCCTTACGCTCATTTTTATGGAAAATATTTGAATTGTACCGCCTAAAGTTATTATCGCTCTCTTAAATACTCGTTCTTGTCACTCGCTGCGTCTCAGTTGCGAGTGAAAGAAGAGAAGGAGCAGAGAAACCAGTAATAAAAAAAATTTCGTTGAAGTCGGTCGATGCGTTTCTACTGGAACCAAAGTTGCTGGCCTGAAACAGGCATTTTCGCAGTTTGCCAAATTGGAGCAAACACATAGGAAGGATCGAAAAACTAAGGTCAACATAATATACAACAAGAGAGAACGCTATGGTCGGGTGCCCCGACTATCAGATACCCGTTACTCAAAGGAGTGCGAGGGAGATGGAGATATAAAACTTTGATCGGGCATAACTTTTTAACGAAAGGTCCGATTTTAAAAATTCTACATTCTGATAGGTATTAATAAACGCAACAAAATTGCATTTATACTTCTCCAAAATCTTTAAAATTGTGGGCCCCAGACACATTTTAAAATCGTTTGTGGGCGATTATGGGCGTTAGAGGGGGCGTGGCGCTCGTCTGAAATAAACTTGCGCTGAGTAGGAAGCCCAAGAATATGTGTGGGTAATCCCAACTTTCTAGCTTTTGTAGTTTCCGAGATCTCAGCGTTCATACGGACGGACAGGCAGGCAGACGGACAGACGGACATGACTAGATCGTCTCGGCTAGTGATCCTGATCAAGAATATATGTACTTTATAGGGTCGGAAGTTCCGACTCGGAACATACGAGTAACGGGTATAAAAAGCAAAATATTGTTTTGTTTGAAATTTTTGAAACTATTTTAAAATGGTAAATTTGTGTTTTACTTACAATATTCCAATCCAAGCAAGGACTCCCGAAATATACTCCAAGCTCTATGTTCAGACAGTGGCTTTTCTGTCGGAATTCTTAGAACTTCTCCTTGCTTCACCAATTCAAAAACCATATATAATGAATCCTCAAGTGGGTCATCCAACACTTCCACTAACTTTACAACGTTAGGATGATCAAGTTTTTTTAAAACTGCTATTTCTCTGTAAACCCGATCCAGCGGTGACGTCGCTTTTCTTGGTCCCCGACATATAAGTCCAGCTTGTCGTAAAAGGCGTTTTTTGGACAGAATTTTCATTGCATAATGTGTGGAGTCTTCTTCGGAGTAAGCCAACTTAACGAGTCCATAAGAACCCTGAAATTAAATCAAGATTCATTAATATTTTGTTCTGAACTATAATTCAAAATTTTTCGGTCAAAAAAACAAACAACAAAACTTATGTTGGATAGCGCGTAAGTCGATTTCTTTCACAAAGATTTATGGATTCATGGAGATTCATGATTCATGGTATTTTATTTTTAGTTTATCTTTTTAAAAACCGGCAACCCAAAACGGAATAAATAGGCAAAGTTTTTTGACATACTTTTTTTTGTTTTATAAATTGGTAGAATAACTCTTTAAGAATGTGTAATTAAAGTTTCACGAAGAAATAAGAGTAGTACCCAAGAAAGGAAGCTAGCTTCGGCCATCCGAAGCTTATATACCCTTGCCGATCATTCCTATTCATTTACAAAAACATTATATTTAGATTAACTTGCGTATATGTTAGAACAATCAAAATTTTAGCTGCTTTCGTATTATTTTAGCATTAATTTTTTGATTCTTCCTTCGAGGAACGTTGCAAAAAGTCAACATACTTTTTAAACTAGTCTAGCCCCAGTACTAGGGTAAAAGAAGTACGAAACTTAGTTTCGCTGTTAGCGGTATAGGGGAAAAGAAATAATTCTTATAACATTTTTTTTTTACTTTTTGGACACTAATCTTTTGATCTAAAGTGAAGTACATTTGATGTGTCTTTTTTTCTAAACTTTCTTTGCTATTAAAAATGCGGTTATAGCTCTTTGACGCGGGGGTCAATATTTTTCTAAATTTATTATTTTTCTTCATTGATTTCTACAATTCCTTTCAGAAAATAATTATTTCAAAAAATCTCGCAAGCGACCAATGTCCAATAAAGTGTCCCGAACAGAATGAAACTATTTGCACAAACTTGACATTGACTGAAATTGGTTCGTAATTTCTTCAACTGATGGCGCTTAAAGCGCCAGTGGCCCAGCGACACCAAGCACGTGCTTGTTACGCGCGGGGTCCTTTAATCAATTTGGGCAAAAATGCGAGTTCGCGAGGAAGAATACATAAAACAAATAAAGACGGGACACATAAATTATAATAAAGATGAAATTAGGAGTGAGCAAATGAGTTAAAATATTCGGTTTTAATACCGGGATAGAAGTTGAAGTGAAAATAAAATGATAAAGGTTGTTATAATTATTACATAGAACGCGAATGTGTTCGTACAGACTAAAATTTGATGTATCTTGGATATCTGGGACGTTGATGCCCTATGGTCAGTACAAACAAGTGGCTTTTACGACACCGAGCAAAGCTTGTTACGCGCGGAGCCCTAAACTGTTTGGGCAAGTAATCGAAAACGCGAAAATGGAAAAAGACGAAATAAGAATAGACAGTTTAAAATACATGCTTAACAAGAGAAACATACAAAAGCTTTGTTGTGTAAGGATCATCGAACTTCCTTGACCAACGCTTTATAAATGCATGAAGACTTCTGGCTTTGTTAGATATGGTAGATATATGGTCTTTAAAACTAAGTTTATGATCAAATAAAACGCCAAGATCCTGAACTGAAACAATACGTTCAAGGGCGTTATTTCCGATAGAATAAGAATACAGAGATGGATTGCAAATTTAAATTTAACATGTTAATCGTGCACCACGTACACAAACATTTAAGATCTAATTGAAGGTGATTATATTAATTAGGTAATCACTTGGACCAACATAGCTTGACATCACCTGCATACATTAATACGGTAGATGATTTATAACATTAGGTAGATCGTTAATCATTAAGCCAAAGAGTAAAGGTCCCAGGTGGCTACCCTGTGGCACTCCAGAAGTAACATGAATTATTTTGCAAATTTAATTCTTAAAACAGGCGATTTGAGTTCTATTGGAAAGGTAGGAAAGTATCCACTCAAGAAGATTTGGAGGAAAACCTAAAAGAGTCAATTTATAAATAAGAAGCCTGTGGTTCACTGAATCAAAAGCTTTAGAAAAATCTGTATAGGTTACATCAGTTTGATGATGTTTCAGAAAACCTCTAGTAATTAAAGACGTAAATTCCAGTAGGTTTGTAGAAGTAGAACGACATCGAGTGAAGCCATGTTGACAAGGTGAAATAATAAATAGAACGGCAATGATGCTGCAACTGGCAGGTTATAATTTTTTCTAAAAGTTTAGGAACTGAACTAAGTTTAGCAATACCACGATAACACTGTGCAGCATTTTTAGTGTTTTTTAAATTTACCTCGATGGATGCTATATTTTTAGATTCGTTACGAATTCCCAAGTTAAACTGCGTTTTCCAAAAAGTTTCCCGACGCAAGTATTCTTAGCAAAAGGACCTTAAAGTTCGAAAAATGCTGAAATTGGACAAATTTCTAGAGATCTCAGAGGCAAACGGATGCATGGTTTGATTCGAAGTTAAAGTTTTTTAAAAGATACACTCTTTATCTTTCAAACCCCATACTTAGAATAATTTTGAGAATTTTTTTTAAGGCAGAAACAAATTCCAGAAAAAATAGTCTAAAAATTTGAAAACATACAGCTGCGGTCAAAATAGTAGTAGTGTAGCCGCCCTGCGTTTTTAAAAGTTTGATGTTGTAACTTTTTTTATCCAATTAGTCTAATAGTAACATTATAATCAATACAATATTACCAGGAAAAGATCAATTACAACAAAAAACTTTTAAATACACATGGCGGCAACACTACTACTATTTTGACCGCAGCTGTATACTTTTATGTTTTTTGACTATGTTTTCTAGAATTTGCTTCTGTCTTAAAAAAAATCCTAAAATTATTCTAAGTATGGGGTTTGAAAGATAAAGAGTGTATCTTTTAAAAAATTGTAACATCGAATCAAACCATGCATCCGTTTGCCTCTGAGATCTCTGGAAAGTTGGCCAATTTCAGCATTTTTTGATCTTTGAGGTCCTTTTGTTAAGAATCCTTGCGTCGGGGAACTTTTTGGAAAACGCAGTTTAACTTGGGAATTCGAAACGAATCCAAAAATATAGCATCCATCGAGGTACATTTTTGATGCTGCATAGTGTAATTTGAGATATCGGACTCGTTGCCTTTTTTTAACAATGGAACAATAAAGGATTCCTTCCATGTGGATGGAAATCTTCCTTGACTTAGGGACAAATTAAATATCAATGTTAAGGGAAGAGCAAGATAGGATGAACAATTCCTACCGAGCATAATGAGTTGGTCAGATTCAGCAAGCAACAAGGAGACAAAATGTATGGCGGACAGGTGCAATAGATACACCTTAAATTCAGAGCCAGGGAGTATATAGAAGCAAGTTAGAACAAGAGAGAACGCTATAGTCGGGTGCCCCGACTATCAGATACCCGTTACTCAGCTAAGGGAGTGCGAGGGAGATGGATATATAAAACTTTGATCGGGCATAACTTTTTAACGAATGGTCCGATTCGAAAAATTTCTCCTACATTTCGATAGGTAGTGATAATCACAATAAAACTGCATTTTTGCTTTTCCAAAATCTATAAAGGTGTGAGCGCCAACCACCTTTCAAAAAGGGTTTAGGGCGATTGAGGGCGTTAGAGGGGGCGTGACACCTTTTTGAAACAAACTTGCTTTATAGTTTTGCAGATCTCAGCGTTCATACGGACGGACAGAAAGACTCGGCTAGTGATCCTGATTAAGAATATATATACTTTATAGGGTCGGAAAAGCTTCCTTCTCCCTGTTACGGCTATAAAAATGTTAGTTTTAGGCAAATATAATTTTACGGAAATAAATTCAATACATGATGAGTTAAAAATATAAACAAGCTCAGAAGTTAAATTGGTTTTGACTCCAATAAGAACGCCTTTCTTGAACTGTCATGAAGTCAGGAAGTCATGAAATGGAAGCTATTTTTTTTATATACTCGTGAACAATAATATCCGCAGGGCAAAAATTGGGGTGAAGAAGTTTGGAGAACCATCCGGAACCAGTATTTTAAATTAAGATTAATCTCTTAACTGTTTATAATTAAATTTGGTGATGTCAATACTATTTTGATTGGGAAGGGAGAGGTTTGTGACAATATAATGCATCACGTCATTTATAGTTAGTGCTGCATTCAAATTAGACACAAAAATCGATTTCCTAGGTACAATGACAGTGAGTGGTATCTGAGAAGAGCTGGGCTATGGCTGTTCTTCCTAGGGATGATGCTAGAAAGTGGAACAGGAGGAGGTGCACGGGTATTAGCTGGTGGTAGTACGAGGTGCGGCAGAGCCCCCGAAAAGGCAACAGCCGGTGACCGGTTAGTAGGCATTAACGACTTAGTGTAAATTAAATTGTTGGGACACTCACGGATCCAGAGGGTTTCCACTTATTTCGAGCTCTGGTTCAAAGCATACAGATAGCTGAAATCTTTATTCAAATTCAAATCAGTTCACAATTACTCAAATTAGTAACATTTTAGCTTACACTTGGGATTTTTCGCTCTATCACTTCTAATAGCGTCTCTTACATTACAAAGATTTCCAATACTAACAATCTAGAGATGACACTGACTAACAGTGTTGAACAACTTAACAGTGTTATCGACCTAACAGTGTTAAACAACTTTACAGTGATTTTAAACTAACAGATTTCGAATTAAAATAAATCATCTTTTAAAATTGGACAGTTAGCGCGCGGTTAAACATTCTGATTAGCCCCGCAACATTCCCCACCTCGTGATTCTTCTGCGTGACTACACTGAGTATTGCCAATCCTTATTATGTAAAATTTAGCCAGTTAAACTACCGGGCGAAAAACACGTCCACACGGTGTACGCACAGCACCGCTACGAACTTGTCCATCCTTCCTCAGATGTACATACACGACGATGCCTTTAGGCCAGGAGTTTCGCTTGCTGGTTTCATCAAGAATAAGAACCACGTCGTTCACGGAAATTGGAGCTGGGTTCGGCTGAAACCATTTTGTACGTCTCGTCAGGGTGGGTAGATACTCTCGAATCTTCTCTATCTTCTCCAGAAACGATCTGCCAGTTGACCAGCGATGCGAAAATGTTTGGCCAAGCCTAATCCGTTGGATTCCATGGAACCGCGTTCCCGTAGACCACTAGAGTTACCAACCAAGAAGTGG
Source organism: Drosophila pseudotakahashii (assembly GCA_035046095.1). NCBI lineage: Eukaryota > Metazoa > Arthropoda > Insecta > Diptera > Drosophilidae > Drosophila > Drosophila pseudotakahashii. The sequence goes on along the minus strand of JAWNOE010000136.1, from coordinate 233,571 downwards.
TTTGGTGTAAGGGCTTCCGAATTTTCCAATTTTGAGCGGTCAATGGCCTAGAGTTTAAGGTGCATTCAACATCGGCTAACGCAGCGCGCAAAACTTCCTCGCGCAGTCCGACGATCGAAAGAATTTCCGTCAGGATTGACTTCGTAGAACGCACCATACGCTCCCAGCTGCCGCCCATGTGAGGCGATCACGGAGGAATAAAGGTAAACGACATCTCCGGATACTTGCTTTCCACTGCTGACGCTGATATACGTTCGATCTCTTGCGCGAGTACTCTGCTGGCTCCCCGAAAATTCGTTCCGTTATCGGATAGCAACTTTAGAGGCACACCTCTGCGAGCAGTAAATAGTTTCAGAGCTAACAAAAATGAGTCCGTTGAAAGAGAAGGCACCAATTCTAAATGAACAGCGCGAACTGTTAGACAGGTAAATAAAACACCCCATCTTTTCTCGAGACGCCTTCCTACAGCAACTTCAATCGGTCCAAAGTAGTCTACTCCAGTAAACGTAAATGACAGTGTATGCGGCGATAGACGTTCCTTTGGCAAACTTCCTATCATCGGTGGAATGTGTTGTGCTCGACCGATGCAACACGCGGGACAGTTTTTGATGATTTCTTTCACAAGTGCTCTCAGGCCTAGTATCCAATAGTTTTGAAGTATTTCGTTGACAACTATTTCCGCATGCAGATGATGGTAATTCCGATGATGATACTCTACTATAAGATAAGTAATCCTATGGTGACGTGAAAGTATAACAGGACACCTCACACTGACTTCTACGTTTTCGATAGCATCGATTCGACCATGCATGCGAAGCACTCCGTTTGGGTCCAGGTACTGCGAGCATTTATATTTAATGCTTTTCCGGTTTGTCAGGCAGCGATTATCTTATTATCTTATTCTTACTAAGAATATTGGCATCTCAACTGCCCATTCAGCACAAGCCGCCTTAAGGGGCCGTGCTTTGATTTAATTGGTTGCCAGCGTGGTGAATATATGCACAATTGCATTGTCAGCATGTTTCCCCGCTGCTGTCAACCAGACTTCAGCTTAAGGAATTACTTTTTTAATTTTGAACTCAATAAATAAACCCCTGTTGGTCGAAACCAAAAGTGATTATTATAATATAATGAGCATCACTGGCAATAATAACAAATACAATTCGATATCGACAAATTACAAGTGGCCGAACGACACGCGAGGTGCCCTTTTATCAATTTGGGCAAAAATGCTTTAAAATATTAGTTTTTAATACCCGGATAGAAGTTGAAGTGCAAATTAAATGATAACGGCTGTTATAATTATTACATAGAACGAGAAAGGGTTCCTGCAGACTAAAATTTGATGTACATCGTGTTAAATTAAGAGGACGATAATTTCGTGTTAGTCTAACGGGAACATTAAAAAATAGGCAGCTTAACAAGCATTTTTCTACGATTTGCAAGTGTCGGTAAATTAAGCAATAATAATCTACTCCGGTATGAAGGTAGACTTACGTTTTGATCCCAGTTTAAACTACGAAGGGCAAAAAGACATTTTTTTGTACCGACTCTATACGGTCATTGTACACTTGGTATTGTGGGCTCCAAACCGAAGAACAATATTCCAATATAGGACGGACAAGGGAGGTTATTAGGAAGCAACTAAAACTGAAAAAGGCTGCAGGGGGCGCCCTAATAACCCCAAAAATGATAAGTGAACTTCCAAACTACGCAGTGGATGTTATATGCATAATATTTAACGGGATTACAAAACTTGGCTACTACCCCAAAAAATGGAAAAAGTCTGTGGTTATAATTACACCTGGGAAAGTCATCACAATTCCTTCATCGTACAGGCCAATAAGCTTACAATCGTACCTGTCCAAATTACTAGAAAAATGACTGCTCACGCATAACACCATATATAAAGAGCTAAACTTAATACCGGCACATCAATTCGGGTTTCGTGAAAGCCACGGAACCATCGAGCAAGTCAACCGGATAACTTCAGAAATTCGTACAGCATTCGAACATCGGTAATATTGTAGTGCGATGTTCCTCGACGTCTCTCAGGCATTCGACCGAGTGTGGCTTGAAGGCCTTATGCATAAAATCATAACAATAATGCCAGAAAACACACACAGGTTACTTAAGTCGTACCTCTACCAACGAGTCTTCGAGGTGAGATGTAATGCAACGACATCCAACGAGTATACAATTGAAGCCGGAGTCCAAAACAAAAAAATGTATATGAAAACATGAAAAGATGTTATCTTCGGCCGAAGTCTATATACCCTTGCAGGTAAAAACAAGAGAGAATGCTATAGTCGGGAGCGCGAAAGGGTTCGTGCAGAAAATTTGATGTACATCGAGTCAAATTAAGAGGATAATAATTACGTGTTAGTCTAACGGGAATATTAAAATTTAGGCGGCTTACAAGTTCTACAGAGGCAATATCACCTCTTATAAGATTATGCATAAAAATAGTACCAAGCATTTTTCTACGATTTGCAAGTGTCGGTTAATTAAGCAATAATAATCTACTCTGGTAGGAAGGTAGCCTTACGTTTTGATCCCAGTTCAAACTATCTTTAAAGATGTGGGCGCCATACACCTTTCAAAAAATGGCACGTTTTTAAAACAAACTTGCGCTTCGTAGGACCTCCAAGAATATGCATGCAAAATGCCAATCCTCTAGCTTTTATAGTTTCCGAGATCTCAGCGTTCATACGGACAGACAGACAGACGGACAGACGGACATGGCTAGTTCGACTAGTGATCCTGATCAAGAATATATATACTTTAAAGGGTCGGAAAAGCTTCCCTCTCCCTGTTACATACTTTTGCACGAATACAATACACCCTTTTACCCTACGAGTAACGGGTATAAAAACAGGCCACTATATCTTATAGATCCATACAAACGGATTTTGCCACTTTTAATAAAATTGTGTTTTCAAGACTTATTTTAAATATTTGTCCCCAAAAGTAAAAACAATCATTAATTAATAAAATATACAATTAATTAATCTAACAACAAACACGCCAATACGGACTTATAAAAAACACCTATCAAAATTAAAAGCAAGAAAATAAACAAAAAAATATAATCTATTAGTAATTCAATATTTAGTGTTGGAAGACTATTCACAATCACGAAGGCGAAGCGAAGCAACAGTACAACAAGTAAAAAACGGAAAAAATTGTTGTTCGGCCAGTTTTGTCCTTGAAAAATGTATGAAGATGTTAGTATTTTTACGGCACATCTGCAGCCAATTCTAACACACATATTACCTGAAAGTCAGACGAACAAATTGGCATACCAACTAATTGTGGAATTTTGTGGGATCATCACTAAAACCTTAGCTAAACATAAAAAAGACGTTCACAAAATAGACACAAAACATGTATTATTTCCAATTGATGTAACGAGAATAATTTCACAAGTACGATTATTATACACATCTCGATTTATAGATAATACCTTCGACTTCAAAATCCAAAGCAAAGAATATTAATTTGGACACGTAGTTTATGAAATAAACGCTGTTAAAGATTGATGTTGCTGCGAAAAATTAGTGATGCGCTCAGTTTTGCTTTGCAACTTAACACGTGCTCACAACTTTAGATCTAGATTTAGAAAGTATCGATAGTTTTATAGAAAAATCTTGCATACCCTTTGCCCATTTTAGGTTCCGACGATTTTTTGAATTTTGGCCTATGGGCGCCACCACTGTGTATTGTGGGCTCCAAACTGAAGAACAATATTCCAAAATAGGACGGACAAGGGAGGAAAATAATAATTTGGTTTTATAAGGGTCACCAAATTCTTTTGCCAAACGCTTTATAAACCCAAGAGCACTCATAGCTTTGTTGACAGTCGACATAATGTGGCAGTCAAGTTTAAGCTTCAGTCCCAGAAGAACGCCTAAATCATTTACTGAATATATACGGTCAAGTGGCAAGCTCTGAAGCGAATACTTATAAACGTAGGAGTACCCCTATGGTCATTAGGTCATTACGTTACATTTCTGGCAGTTAAAATTTAAGAGGTTATACGCACACCATACTTAAAAAAGATCAATGTCTGATTGTAAGCCAAAACCAGACTCTATTTTATTATATGTCAAGCAAAGCTTAACATCATTAGCATACATTAGTACACGAGAATGTGTTCTGATAGAGGGAAGATCGTTAATAAACAAAGTAAACTGCAAAGGGCCCAAATGACTACCCTAGAAACGGCGTTCTTAAATATAACCCTCTGAGTCCTAATATTCAAATAACTTGAAATCCAAGTTAATAGATTACATGGAATCCCGAGGAAATCGAATTTGAATAAAAGGAGAGAGTGGTTAACAGAGTCAAAGGCTTTATTGAAATCAGTATATATTACGTCAGTCTGCAATTTGTTGTTAAATCCATTTATTAAAATGGATGAGAATTTAAGTAGGTTGGTGGTAGTCGATCTTCGCTTAACAAAACCATGCTGACACGGGGATATTAGCGAGGAACATAAATGTTGCAAATGAGAAGTGATAATACGTTCAAATGCTTTTGGAATTGCCGACAATTTGGAAATACCTCTATAATTCTGGGCGATCGCCTAAGCACTCTTTTTCTTTTTTAATAAAAGAATCCTTCCAGATAGTTGGAAAAACTGATAATGATTTGGACAAATGAAAAAGTTTAAGAATCGGTTTACAAATGGTTGATGCACAAAACTCCCAGGAAGTCCATCAGGACCGGGAGAATAAGTTAGCGTTGTTGTTGTTCAATCTTTTAAAATAGAATATTCGGTAATTACAGGGGTAAAAATACAATTAGCCCTATTTAAGGGGTTAGGGTAGATAGGGTTTGACCAAGCAGCCGAACTATAAGTAGTTTGGAAAAAATCGGCAAATAAATCCGCAATTTCAGAATCCGACGATGCCTCTTTTGAGTTTAAACGTACCGATGAAGGCAATGCCGAAGACTTACGCTTGGCATTAACGAAGTTATAAAACTGCTCCCGATCTTTTGAAAACTCGAATTTACATCGATTTAAATACATGGAATAGCAATGACATTAAAATCTGAACGAGCCGCAACATATTTCGCAAAATCAGATGGCTTACCCGTTTTTTTATACTTTTTATAAGTGTTGGATTTAAGATTTTTAAGTCTTTGAAGCGCATTGTTAAACCAAGGCTTTGGAGGAAGCCTATCAGAAACGCATTCATTAAAAAAAGTGTTTAGAACGCTATAGAAAAGTTCAGTTGCACTTTCGATGTCCACACAGTTATAAAGATCTGTCCAATTATATTGCGAAATCATTAAGTTTAGTTTATTATAGTCACATTTACGAAAGCATCTCATTTTAGTTGGAGAAACTAAAGGAGAGAGGGTATCAAGGTAGGGGAGGCAAAATGTCCATTCCATTGTTGGATGGTATCGGTCTTCTGGTACCTCAAGAGCGTCCATTCTAGATACCGTGACTTCAGACGGCTCTGAAACAAACACAAGATCTAACAGTCTATTTAATGAATTTCGTATAAAGCTAACTTGCTGTAAGGCCATCCACAAAAACATGGGCGGATAAGGGAATAGCGACAAGTGAGTCAGTAGAAGGGGACCAAGAAATATCAGGGAAATTTAAGTCACCCAAAACAATTAAAAGGTCTCTGTTGGAAAGAGAGGATAGAATAGATTTAATAGCAGATAGATGTTGTTCATAAACTATTAAGTCAGAGCCAGGTGGAATATAAGAACATGTAACAAAAATAGACAAGGATTCCAGGGAAACTTTTACACTAACAAATTCTATGTCATTGGGGACATGAGAGTGAATTCTCTCCGAATTTAGGGTAGAGGTAACGGCGATGAGAACACCCCCTCCCCTACGGGAAAGGCGATCGGTTTTATAGGTATTAAAGCTGTTTGACAAAACTTCAGAGTCGGTTATCTCTGGTTTCAGCCAAGTTTCTGTAAATGCCAGGATATCGTCCGTAAATGCCGCGGAGTCAGCATAAAGTTGGGTAGCTTCATGTTAGGTCCTCTAACATTTTGGTATGCCAAAAATAAACTTTTCAGTTTTTTGGCACCATGGGAGGCCCGTTATATCATTAAGCCAAAAGCTTTCAGAAAAAAGTTCTTTAAACACATCAGGCGGAGCAAATATTTTAAAAGATGATATCCTACGAGCGTAAGAAAAACGAAATTGTTCAACGGCAATGTCCTCGGATGGGAATTTTTCACGAATAAATTCCAAAACATCCTCGGATGTTGTATCTGGGGTAAATCTAGATACGAATAGTGGCTTCCTATGTGGAACAACCGACAGTTTTTTACGACCCTGAACCTCGCTCGTCTGGGACCCAGAAGCGGTTCCTACTGTATCAATAGGTACAGTCAGCACCGAATTCTGTGCCTCAGGTTGGCTGTCAGAAACCGGGTCACCTCCGGAACTGGCTGTTTCCATAGGCACAGTTGGCTCGCTTACCCCTGTGCTGACAGGAACTGCTGCACCTACCGTGTGCAGTATTTTGTTCTGTTTCACGGTCTTATTAACTGCCCCTGAGCTGGCTTTTTTGCGTTTAGGCGACTCGGTTAATAATAATTATTATTATTAAATTATTCACAAACAGAATTGAACCCGTCATTGAGCTGTTTAAAAACTCGTGAAAGGTTCAATAGACCGTCTCGAGTCTGCCTCATAAAGCTACTCATCTCGACTGTCATTTCCTTGCAGGACTCACATGCCCACATGAGACCGGTATGCATTTCAATGAAGTCTTTAACTCTGCCAGTAAATTCTGCACATTTGACGTGCATGACCGATTCGCAGAGCCAGCAGATAATAAAAGAATCTTTAGTTGACATCGGAAGAGAACAACTTTTCTTGGTACAGATAAGAGCCATTATAAAGAAAAAAAAGGTTGTTCAAAGAAATAGGAATAAAATGTTGAAAAAAAAATACCTCAAGTAAATTTGGCAAATTCAAATTCAAATTCCAAAACGGCAAAGACACAAAACAACGAAAAGTATAAGAGCGCGAGATCGCGTTTTTAATTATAAGCAAGAGAGCGTGAGAGAAAAAATCTTCTATCGACTGAGCGTGGCTTGTGGGGCACCAACAACTATACGCACGAACAGTTACAAATGTAAAGCAAGCAAGCAAGCAAGAGAGAGAGAAATTAGAAGTACAGCAAGCTCTCAGAGACTGAGAGCGGGAGAGTGGGAAAGAGATTACAAGAGTTTTAGCAAGTTTAGAGAGTGTAATTTACACTAACAAAGCCAAGATATTAAACAAATCTAATGGAAATGTTAAAATAACTATAACCACGTACCCGTTAACTGGAAGATCTATTAAAACAATAACACGATTTGTTAATCGATCGGCTTAGATGCCTGGCATACAGTACATAAACTGTCTGCCTACAGTCGTCGCAACTAGAACATGAACCAGTTGGTCTAAGATTGCATAAGAGGATCTGAAGACTACAGCGACAGCCTCTGTTGGATGCAAAATGAGTAAAACTTTATTTCTTTATTCGCCAACAGTAAAAAAACCTTAACTGGCTACTAACTAATACTAAATTAAATACTAAGTGAGGCAAAATAATTATATAAGTGTTTCTTGATTAAATCTCTGGGGGAGCATGGGTCCAAACGCATGTGAGATGGCAACTTATTATAAAAATGCAGGGCTCTACACAACGGCTCATAATTGGCTCTATAAGCCGGTGCAAAAAATGGTTCAAACGTTCTTAACGATCTACCAGGCACCGATAACCCTATGCTGCCCAGCAGTGCAGGGCAGTCGATTTCAGAGGTCAGCAAGTCACATATGAAAACTAATGAACTGGTAGTTCTCCGATCTTCTAGGGAAGAAAGGTGAACAAGCCGACATTTGGCAGATTAAGACGGGACCGGGTCATTGAAATTTAAAGACAGAAGGGCAAAACGTAGAAACTTATGTGAATAGTACCCGTCGGGTTCCAGATGAACGAGGCATATTCCAGTTTTGACCTAATGAAGGCTGAATATAAGCTTAGCTTCGTGTAGGGATCTTTAAATTGCGCGGCATTTCTTTTTACAAAACCATACATAGCGTAGGCCTTAGGAATAATATAGTTAATATGTTCAATGAACATAAATTTACTGTCAAACATAACTCCTAGGTCCTGGGATTCACTTCTCAGGGACAGAAAATGGGAGTCAATGGAATACGAGAAAAGGATATTAATTATTCGTTTACTGTACCTAACGAAGAAACATTTTGACAAATTCAGAGGCAAATTATTACGAGAACACCAATTTCCCACTCTTCCTAGGTCATTTTGATAGATAGAATTCACAGCTCTAAATATTTTAAGATCGTCAGCGAACAACAGGAATTCCGAGTTCTTTATGCAATAGCTAATATCATTTATGAAGACAATGAACAGTAACGGACCCAAAGCACTTCCCTGAGGAAGGCCAGAAGTTGCCACATATGGGTTAGAGTAAACAGCATTGCATTCAACTCTGTAAATCCGATCATCTAAATATGATTTGAACCAGCTAAGTAATAGTGAGTGAAATCCCATTTTCTGCAGTTTAGCTAATAAAGCATTATGGGAGACTTTATCAAATGCTTTAGCGAAATCGGTGTAGACCACATGAACTTGATGATGACTGAGAAACGAGTGGGTGCAAAAATTATTGAACGTAGCTAAGTTTGTGGTAGTCGACCGTCGAGGCATAAAAGCATGTTGGTTAGGACTGATGATCCGACCAACAAGAAAATTTAGCTGCTTGGCTACAATACGTTCGAACATTTTTGAGACATTGCTGAGCTTTGCAATTGGCCTATAATTTGAAACAATATTTTTTGAACCCGACTTGAATATAGGAGTAACAGTGGCCAGTTTCCATCTATGCGTAAAAACACCAGTGGAAAGAAATAAATTAAAGATGATTTTAAGGGGCTCACAAAGAACACCTATACAATTTTTCAAAATAAATGGAGAAAGGCCATCACAATCTAATTTTGCTGACTCATTAAAGCTTTTAGCCGCCAGATGGCAATCAGAATCGGTGACATCTAAGCAACCAATATTCAATATAGTAGGAATGGCATTGAGCGAATCATCGTCATTCCACAGCGAGCCCAGCTCAAAGTTAGATGTAAAGAACTTAGCAAATAGATTAGAGACCCCAATATCCGAGGAGGCTGAATGATCTTCAAATGACATATGGTAAGGAGATGTTCGTTTAGAATTAATAAAGTGCCAGACTGATTTAGGATTGGTGGTTAATTTACGCTCTATATCAGCAATATATTGGTTGTATAAGAATTTATTGAGGAACTCAAACTCACGCTTATGCTGTTTGTAACGGTCAAAGTCACCAGCATCACCGCTTTCTAAGTAGCGCTTATAGAATTTATTTCTAATATTTTTATATTTCTTTAGTCCTTGCGTGTACCATGGCAGTCTGTAACAACTTTGAACCCTAGTTTTAGCATATCTGCCCACAATAGTAGAGAGAAAAGATAAAAAAAACTTCTTAGCTTGTATTTACATCTGCATGCGAGAGGACCTCCGCCCATCTAATATTAGAAATATCGTTACGGATAGAATCTAAACTGCTAGAATTAATATAAGTAAAAGGCAAGCGAGAAATAGCAAAAAATATAACAAGTAACAGAGATTAACAAAGGCTTGTGATGAGCATCACACGCGGCAAGTGGATTATCACTGCAACATAAATTAATGCTTAAATCAGGATGTACAAAAATTAAGTCTAGAAGCTTATTTTAATTATTAAATACATGGTTAATCTGGATTAATGCCATACTAAGAAGCTCATCAATGACTAAGATTTCGTAGGGAAGATGCAAATTACTGGGAACCATTGCTGAGGACTCTGAATCATGAGCCCACACAAGCGAAGATAGGTTGAAGTCGCCCAAAACACATATGTACTGGCCCTCCTCCAGCTCGTGGTGTAGGTGGGCAATGTTATCAACGTGCGCTTTATATAGATCAAAACTGCTGCTAGGGGGTATATATGAGACTGTCAGGAAAATTGGACCAGAGAGAGATACACAGATTTGATCGAGAAGAGAATCCTCATTCTGGAGACGAATAGCAGTGCAACGAAGTCCACGCCGCACAGCAATTAAAACGCCGCCACCTCTGGAGCATCTTGTTTTAACGGCATCACGATCCTTACGGAATACATGGTAAAGATTCGTATCGAAGAATTTATTATCAAAGAAATCCATGTTGAGCCAAGTAAAGGGAATGAGCTTTTGTACGCATACCACCGACATTTTGAAAATAAATATTGAAAGTTATATTATTTGTTCATGTGCGGTCATCCCTGGTCATGCTATCAATACTTGGTCCAGCGTCATGGCCCGAATCCGTAAGAGGCCTTGCTGGGATCTTATCATAAGTATTAGAATTATTAATAAGAACCTTCCGTAAAGTAGTTGTGCGGATATGAATAGGCTGGTTATCATCGCTCCAAATATATCGTGGGCGGTCATTATTAGCATTCCGAATATGACTGCACGCAGGTGACTCCGCTCCTGTTAATAGTGCGCGAGAGCCCCCTCCAGCTGCCACAGCCCATTGTCGTTGTTGATGGGGAGAGCAACTCCAGAGAGCACCGGAAAAAAATGATGAGAAAGAGGCGCAATATGATGAGAGCGCAACCCCGAGAAGCGCGCCGATGTTAGAGCTTGGCGGATGGCGAAGGTCGCACAAAGCGGCCAACAACAGCTCTGGCTGATGTTGTTGACGATGCGACGGGAGAGAGGCGGAAGATGATGAAAGCGCAACTCCGAGGAGCGCGCCGATGTTAGGGCTTGGCGGATGGCGAAAGTCGCACAAAGCGGACAACAACAGCTCCGGCTGATGTTGTTGACGATGCGACAGGAGAGAGGCGGAAGATAATGAGAGCGCAACTCCGAGGAGCGCGCCGATGTTAGAGCTTGGCGGATGGCGAAAGTAGCACAAAGCGGACAACAGCAGCTCCAGCTGATGCTGTTGACGATGCGACGGGAGAGAGGCAATAGATAATGAGAGCGCAACTCCAAGGAGCGCGCCGATGTTAGAGCTTGGCGGACGGCGAATGTCGCACAAAGCGGAAAACAACAGCTCCGGCTGATGTTGTTGACGATGCGACGGGAGAGAGGCGGAAGTTGATGAGAGCGCTACTCCAAGGAGCGCACCGATATTAGAGCCGGGCGGTTGGCGAAAGTAGCACAAAGCGGACAGCAACCGCTCCAGCTGATGTTGACGATGCGACGGGAGAGAGGCGGAAGATGATGAGAGCGCTACTCCAAGGAGCGCACCGATATTAGAGCCGGGCGGTTGGCGAAAGTCGCACAAAGCGGACAGCAACCGCTCCAGCTGATGTTGACGATGCGAGGGGGGAGAGGCGGAAGATGATGAGAGAGCAGTGACCAAGGCTTGCAAAAAATGTCCCGCAAAAGTATCGACGCCAGTGGCGCCGATTACTAGGGGTTTTTTGATTGATGAATTGACGTTGAAGTTTGTGCAGGATCCGGCAAATTGGATACGATTTTATCCACGTCCATAACGGCCCGTTCTCTATGAATAAATCTTTTGACCTTAACTGAGTTTGGCCAAAAATCATCCTTGAAGACTGAATCATAAAGGTGATCAGGGATACCAAGCTTGAAATTTACAAACTTTAAAGTTGCAACGTCAAAATCTTTTTTTAAAAGTTTTACACAAGTGAGAAAATTAGCGTCCACATTAAGCTTGGTAGACACATATTTTAAAACAGCAGTAGGATCGGTAGGTGTTGCAAACTTTCCGACATGCAAGAATTTATTACTTGGCAATACGTGAAGATCTTCGGCATTAGGGGCCACTCCAACAATATGCTTATTGGGCTTGTTGTTGTTCCTTCTCTTCTTATTTCGAACTTGTATGAAATTTCCTCTCCCGATATCCAGAGCATGATTAGATGGGTCAACGATTGCGGAAGACGTAGCAGCAGCAGCCGCATATGACTGGGGAGCTGCAGTAACGTTGGCATGCCACGGTTGACGAGGCTTAAGATTTATGATTTGATTTTGATTCAATGCATCATTTTTAGGTATGAATGCCTCCAAAAATTTTTTATTAAGGCCCTGATATAAACATTCCAGGGCTTGCAATTTAGCATAAAGTTCATCAATTTTAGAATGCGAATCATTCGCAACCACACAGCTATCACATTGCCACAGAATGTTTGGATTTAATAGAATTTTTATCACATCGTCCGGGAGGTCAACGCAAGAGGTATGATAAGCACGCCGGCACAAAGAGAACAGCGGATAGCATCCGAGGCGCGAAGCTGGGCCGGTGTAACATCGGTATTGCACTCGGGACAGCGGTGAAGCAACATAGCGAGAATTATAAGCACGTCCGAACGCAAAGAAAGCTAGCTGACGACTCCTTGATCGTAAGAGCTAGAATTGTTACTGATTTTATTGAATAAACTTAACAGTATTTATAAGTAAAAAGTGCATAGGTTAACATAATAGGTATAAAGCAAAGAGTTGGTTATTATGCATTATTGACAAATACGCTAATGGGAGCAAACCCAGCTACAATTCAGCAGAATAAGCTTGTGCCAATAAGTGGGTCATTGATAATGTTGCTGACGGCTTGACCCGATATACGATACTTCAGTGCGCTGACTTATAACTATTGCTGCGACGGAACATTCTCCCGGCCGTTGAACAAGTGTTCAACCATCGCTAATGTTGAACGCAAAGCTGCGTGGGGTAGGTTGCTCGTCGTTCTCTTGGTTACTGCAGGTCCGTTGTCGTGGCTTCCAGTTGACGAATCGCCTTCGGAGAATGTATGCAATGATCAATATTATTGATATTGTCAGCAGCATGCGCGGCTTTTTGATGATGCTGCACGGTGTTAAATTGATTTGACCATGTTGTATAATTTAGCTTGATTGTCGTTCCTTTTTTCCTGTTCCAAGTACTCGGATGCGCTGATCCAAAAAACTGAGCAGTGTGTCGAGACCCTGTAACTCTCGGGACCCATCTAACGACTGCTCGTATAGGGCTCTGCTAGCAAGATCCAATTTTTGCTTAATAATGGCAATCAGTAATGTATCCCAACATGATACATCGATGCCCAGTCCCGTTAATGATGCTAGAGACTCGATGGTTGTAATGTAAAACTCTTTTAATGACCTTGGATCGTCACTAACTGTGTTTTGATGCAGGAAGCGATTGAGAATCGTGTCGGGGATTGTTGTAGAAATCAACTTATATTCCCCACGCGCTAAGGTAATTTTTATCCTTAAGATCGATGTGTCTTATCAATCTCTCAGCGCTTTTAGGTACCACATTTTCCGTACCGTCGGCATGTTAGTATCATGGACCATGCATTTGAATAAATCAAAAAACAGAGTCTATTTGAATAGATGCCCATAGAATTTGGGAATGCTGACTCTGGACAAATGCATGTCTTTATTGCCAGAGGAGTTGGATTTTGCTCCTAAGATAACTTGAATTTCCTTTTCAAGTTTTAGGAACGATTTCATGTCATATCCTCCCTTGCTTGGATCATCATATTCTTCATGTACGGAGAAATGGATCTCTTGAGTTTGCGCCCATAGTGATTTTATCAAATCACTTGTTACGGTCTTTCCCGTCTCTGAATACTCTTGCAGAGCGCGCTTAATCGAATCTGATATTGCCTTTTGTCGACGGCATGCTGATATAAGTTTCTGGGATCCAATCATGGGCTGCTGAATGCTTGCAGGGTCACCAGTTGGGTCTGGATTTACCTCGGCTTGGCTTGTTGATTGGTCCATGCCGTCCCGTATGATAGCTCGATATTTGTCGTATGACTCACGACAGTCGTTGTAGAACTTCATGTACACTGTAGTTCTATATTTTTGAGGAATCTTGAGATCATTCTTTGTAAATCGACTCCAAGCGTCATCGAGTGCGGTTAATCTGGTTTGATAATAATTCGGACCTGATTTTCTCTCCGTTGAATCCTTTTTGAAGTTGATGATATATTTTGAGATTTCTTGACTGATATTTTCTTGCAAATCTAATGCTTCTGTGACTGCTTGCTCATCCATGTCACTCATATTTATTACCTTGTGTTTAGGAACTTCTGACCCGTTGGGAGTGTTTTATTTGCTTGTATAGCTGGATACGCTCCTATTCGCAACCGAATTGGTCAAAGAAGCTTTTAACACTTATGATTGATTTGGATGAACTTGATGACAGCAACTGTGGTGCTGAGTTCTCGTACTCTGAGAATGTTTGATTCTGGTGTCAAAGTGTGGCCTGTTCACAACTTCGACAATGCGTCCGGATTGGATGATTGAAATCCGTGTACCGAGATCACAAACGATTTTATCAAATCGTTGATGGTGTTGGTCGTTGTTGACCAGACTTCCTTGGTTCAAAGTGTCGCCTGTTGACAACTTCGAGAATGTATCCGGGATTGGATGATTGAAATCCGTTTACCAGGATCACAAACGATTTTATCAAATCGTTGACGGAGCTGGTCGCCTTGTTGACCAGTCTTCCAAGTTCCTGAGTCGACTTTGATCAGGTGTCCTTAATCTGTCGCCTTGTTGACGACTTGGGCAAAAGGACATGTATGGAAGATATCTCCAACGTTGTGTTCTAGGGTGTGATCTCTTGGTGAGATCACGTCGGGGTCACCAAAATGTTAATCGATCGGCTTAGATGCCTGGCATACAGTACATAAACTGTCTGCCTACAGTCGTCGCAACTAGAACATTAACCAGTTGGACTAAGATTGCATATAAGGATCTGAAGACTACAGCGACAGCCTCTGTTGGATGAAAAATGAGCAAAACTTGATCGTGAGAGTCAGAATTGCTACTGATTTTATTCAATAAACAGTATTTATAGGTAAAAAGTGCATAGGTTAACAGAATAGGTATAAAGCAAAAAGTTGGTTATTATGCATTATTGACAAATCCGCTAATGGGAGCAAACCCAGCTACAATTCAGCAGAATAAGCTTGTGCCAATAAGTGGGTCATTGATAATGTTGCTGATGGGTTGACCCGATATACAATACTTCAGTGCGCTGAGTTATAACTATTGCTGCGACTGAACAATCCCTTTAAGTTGTGCTAAGTTTGTTTTAAGTTTATTTGAGTGGTCTATGTTATCTTGAAGGCGCTCTTCAGTGTGTTGTAGGCAGACAGTTTATGTACTGTATGCCAGGCATCTAAGCCGATCGATTAACAAATCGTGTTATTGTTTTTAATAGATCTTCCAGTTAACGGGTACGTGGTTATGGTTATTTTAACATTTCCATTAGATTTGTTTAATATCTTGGCTTTGTTAGTGTAATTTGCACTCTCTAAATCTGCTCTTGTATTCTCTCTCTCGCTCTCTCTTCTGCTCTATTATCACTGTAATTTCTCTCTCTCTAAACCGCCCAAATTTCTTGTCGACTTTTGGGTGCTACTCTCATAGCCTCTCTCTCTCTCTCTTTCTTGCTTTACATTGTAACTGTTCGTGCGTTAAGTTGTTGGTGTTCCACAAACCACGCTCGCGCTCTCTTGCTTTCGATTTAATTCGTGATATCGCGCTCTTATACTTTTCGTGCTTTGTGTTTTTGCGGTTTTGGGATTTGATCCCAGTGCCAAACTTACTTAAGGTATTTTCCTTTTTTTTTTTTTACCCGTTACTCGTAGAGTAAAAGGGTATATTGTATTCGTGCAAAAGTATGTAACAGGTAGAAGGAAGCGTTTCCGACCCTATAAAGTATATATATTCTTGCACAGGATCACTAGACGAGTCGATCTAGCCATGTCCGTCCGTCTGTTTGAACGCTGAGATCTCGGAAACTATAAAAGCTAGAAAGTTGAGATTACCCACACATATTCTTTGGCTTCCTACGCAGCGCAAGTTTGTTTCAGCCGAGCGCCACGCCCCCTCTAACGGCCACAATCGCCTTAAAGGACTTTTAAAAAAGCCTGGCGCCGACATATTTACAGCTCTTATAAAATTGTAAATCGAATTGTAGACGAAATGCGAGGGAGACAGATATATGCAGCAAAGCGACTGCTTGTACTGATTTTTTTTTCGAATCTTCTCTCTTTGACACTAACGACAATTAGGCAAAACTTAATCTAGTATATATTTTTTTAATTAATTACAAATTAATTGTTTAAAATAACGGCCCTAATGCGGTTATTCCACGACATTGTCCGGCTCATTCATTAGAGCAATTTTTTCTCAGCCTATACAAGCAAGACAGATATATGTCAGCAGCAATGAGCAATTAATGAGCAAAAACCGATGGGCACATCTTGTATTTTTTTTGGTATTTAAAAATATCTTCATACGGTACAACTTGGAACGATGAGCAATAAGCAAAACTGAATCTAACAAGAAAGGAAGCTAGCTTCGGCCAGCCGAAGCTTATATACCCTTGCAGATCATTCATATTCATTTACAAAAACATTAAATTTAAATTAACTTGCGTATATGTTACAACAATCCAAATTTTAGCTGCTTTCGTATTACTTTGCCATTAATTTTTTGATCCTTCCCGTGGCAGCTATATAATATAGCCGTCCGATTATTGTTAAATTTTATTCGAAATTTTAAAATGTTAAGAAAAGCCATATCCCAGAGAAGAAAAGTAATAAAAATCAACAAAGATATAATTTTATTCCTATTGTTTCGAGGAGATGCTGTTTTGCACCCCACTTCGGCCGTTTCTATTAAATTGAAATAAAAAGACCTAGCTTTCGTTTTTTGTTGTGTACTTCGAAGTTTTTAGCGCAGACGAGAGAAGATAATAACAAGTGTTGTACAGTGTTCGATTTAGAGGTTTTACATTCGCACTGTTAAAATTAACATTAACATAGCGCAACGCAGATGCTGCACAGCTGTTAGCAAACTTTACGTTATATTTACAAACTGATAGTAAACAATGAAATTTAGGCGTTCTGCTGCGAACATGCTCCCCCCGTTGAAAGATGACGGCTTTCAACCGGTTTGGTTTCGATTGGCAGAACGGCGATCCTTGCTATGGCTCTCCTGACCAGTCCCTTTGCGGTGCGGATGACGACAACTCTTGAAACGCCGTCCCCTCCTGTGATGACGCTGTCCACTCTGCCAAGGGGCCACTTGAGTGGCGGCGCGTTGTCCTCCTTTATCAGGACCATGGTTCCGGGTTGGAGATTTTGCCGAGTCGTCTTCCACTTCCCACGCTCTTGAAGAAGGGACAAGTAGGATGTGCTCCACTTCCTCCAGAATGCTTGCTGCATCTGGCACACCTTTTGCCAGCGACTGAGGTGTCCTGCGTTTAGGTGGCTCAAGTCAGGTTCGTCGATCGTTGCGTTCGCCTTGCCCCAGATAAAATGGCCGGGTGTGAGAATCTCCAAATCGTTAGGATCTTCTGAAATAGAATAAAGAGGTCTTGAGTTGAGCATTGCTGAGATTTGACAGATGAGGGTTCGAAGCTCGTTGAATGAAAGAGTAGAATTTCCAACGACGCGGTAAAAATGGTACTTTGCTGATTTCACCGCGGCCTCCCATAATCCACCGAAATGTGGTGAACGTGGAGGAATGAAATGCCAATTTACTCCCAACGCTGTACAGTTGTTGAAAATCTCGCTTCTCTGCGGATCACTTAAAAATAATTCGCGAAGTTCCTTCAGCTCGTTCCGAGCACCTAGAAAGTTCGTGGCGTTATCAGTCCATATTGAATGCGGTTTCCCTCGAAGGCTTATGAAGCGTTTCAATGCTGCGAGAAATGATGATGTCTATAAGTCCTCCACCAGTTCTAAATGAACTGCCTTCGTTGCAAAACATATGAAAATTGAGACGTAGCATTTTTCTGGCGCGCGGTTCCTTACTTCCGATTTTGTGTAAAATGGACCGCAAAAGTCAATGCCAGTTACGTAAAATGTTGGGCTTGGCTGGACGCGCTCGGCTGGCAGAGGGGCCATTACTTGATCGAGAAGTTTGGGACGCATTCGAAAGCAGCGTATGCATTTATTGATGATACTCGATACAGCTTTGAGCCCTCCAATGGGCCAGTATCGTTGACGAACTGTTGCAAGGAGGAATTGAGGACCAGCGTGAAGGAATGTTGCATGGTAGTGCGCGATTATTGCATCGGTAACTGGATGATGCTTAGGCAGCAAGATCGGATGCCTGGCTTCGTACTCGAGGTTTGAATTCTGAATACGACCTCCGACGCGCAGAAGTCCTTCGTCGTCCAAAAACGGGCATAAAGACCGCAGCTTGCTGCTAGGGGGCAGCGGGTTCTTTAAACTTAGCGCTTTGTACTCCTCGCCGAAATGCACAATGTGAATGCTTTTCAGCAAAAGATGCGTTCCGCCTTTGAGATCATCTGGAGTGAGTAGTGTCTTCGGACTCGCTGAATATGATGCTGTGCGCTTGATGAACTTGTTTACGTATGCAAAAATCCGTTGCAGCTTTGTGAAGGAATTGCTGAATTTGCAGGACGCTGCCAAATCCAGTCGTTGCGTTGAAATAAGTGTTTTTGAGCGCCTCTCGGGTAGATCAGATGGGTGATACACGGTTTGTGGCCAACCTGCACTGCCGGCTTTTAAAAATGAAGGTCCGTTTTTCCAAAGTGGTGATTCTAACAGTTCAAGTGGCTTGCATCCTCTTGACAATATATCCGCCGGGTTTAGCTGTGACGGCACATGATGCCAGATCATTCCCTTTGTACGCTGCTGGATTTGAGCTACCCTGTTGGAAACAAAAATGTTGAAATTAGAAGGGGCTTCTCGTATCCAAGCAAGCGCTACAGTAGAGTCGCTCCAGCAGTGGTATTTGCGGACGAATTTGAATTCCTTGGCGATGTTTGACATAAGATCGGATAAAAGAAGCGCTGCTGAGAGTTCGAGCTTTGGGATTGTCAGCGTTTTTAAAGGAGAGACCCTGGATTTCGAGCATAACAAATGTGACGAATATACACCCTGCAACTCAGATTGGACGTATACGCAAGCGCCATAAGCAGCCATGCTTGCGTCGCAAAACCCATGTAGCTCAATTGTGGCCAGTGGCTTTAGAATGAATCGCGGAAATGTTAGACAAACACTTGAAAGCTGAGAAATTAACAGATTCCATTCGTAGTGCATGGCTTGCGGCAAGCATTCGTCCCAGTCCAACCTTTCCTTCCATAGAGCTTGAAGAAATATTTTGAGTTTGGTAACGACGGGCGAGATTAATCCGAGTGGGTCGTAAACCTTGGCTATCACGGACAAGACACTTCGTTTTGTGATTGGTTTATCGGGTATATTATGTGCGAAGTTAAAGAGCAGGCAATCGGTGCTGGGATCCCAGGCTAAGCCAAGAGCCTTTGCGATGTTGGTGCCATCCTTAAATTCCATAAGCCTTTCACAATCTGAATCGCTTTCTCCTTCTAATGCGGCAGGCTCGTTTGAGCACCACTTTCGGATCGGAAAATTGCCCTTTGCCAAAAGCTGTTTTACTTGTAGACGGATGTGGACGGCTTCCTCCACGGAGTCTCCTCCTGAAATTAAGTCGTCTACATAAAAATCCTGTCGCACGATTTTCGCAGCTAGTGGGAAGTTTCTTTCTTCGTCGAGAGCCAGCTGCTGCATAGCTCGAATTGCTAGAAAGGCAGCGGGCTTCGTTCCGTACGTTACGGTATCCAACGTGTATGTCCTTATTTCTTCATCGGGATGATCGCGCCATAGGATGCACTGAAGAAATTGATCTGGGTGAGCTACTCGCACGCAGCGATACATCTTGCAAATATCGCCGCACATAGCAACTCCGAGAAGACGAAATTTGATGAGAATGTTGAAGAGTTTGGGCTGTATGGACGGGCCCGTATGTAGCAAATCATTTAGAGATACTCCTGACGTAGATTTGGCTGATCCGTCAAAAACCACACGCAATTTTGTCGTAGAGCTATCAGGTTTCTCAACGCAATGATGCGGCAAATAGAATTGTGGGAAAACATGCTGCTTGGAAGCCAGTGACATATGGCCCAGCTCGATGTATTCGCGCATGAAAGCAGAGTACTTCAGATTGGTTTGAAGGTTTTTTGACAGTTTGACTTCGAGCGCCTTGAAGCGTCTAAGTGCGCGTTGAAAGGAATCTCCTAACGTGTCAGTGCTGAATTTAGTCGGCAACCTTACAGAGTACTGACCCGACTCAAGTCTAGAGTAGCCCTGTAGAAACTGCTGCTCGCATATTTCGTCATCAGCGGATGTTGTGGGAGATTCGCCGCAGGAACTGTCGATTTCCCAGAATCTTTTGACAATCTCTGATAAGGAATCATCCTCAAAATTAGGGACTTTACGAAAGGCGGCGAGAGATGAATAGCTGTTGCGTACGAGATAGTGTCCACCTGAAGCCACCCAACCTAGTTTGGTCTTTTGGAGAATTGGTAAATTATCTGCCATTCGAATTTGGCCTACACAGATTAGGTCGAAAAATAGACCGGCCCCAAGCAATAAATCTATTCTCTGAGATTTGAAAAACGTGGGATCTGCGAGGGATATGTTTTTAGGAATGCTCCAGCCTGAGATGTCGAGGCCAAAGTTCGGTTGATAATCTGTTATCGAACGAGTTATAACTGCTGGGAAGGATGTGGTGAATCTCTTGTCACAGGACTGAGCTACAATGTCAGCTGACAAGTTAGATGCGATCGTTGACTCGCCAATTCCTGATATCGATACGGCTGCATGATGAACCTTGATCTGGAGCTGGTTAGCCAGACGCGTGGTGATAAAGTTGAGTTGGGATCCAGAATCCAACAGAGCACGGCATGGTATATATACGCCTGAATAGCTTTTTGCATAAACGATTGCAGTAGGAAGCAATACGTACTCGGAGGACTTGTTGACCACGTTCCTAGAGTTGTCTTCAGGGTGAGTGGCTACGAGAGTAGAAGCTAAGGGCGATGCTAAATCTGGTATACTTGGCTGGGATGCTATTGCAAGCTGCGA
The DNA here is from genome assembly GCA_035046095.1 of Drosophila pseudotakahashii. Lineage (NCBI taxonomy): Eukaryota > Metazoa > Arthropoda > Insecta > Diptera > Drosophilidae > Drosophila > Drosophila pseudotakahashii. The sequence continues at coordinate 212,608 of JAWNOE010000136.1, read as the reverse complement.
GCCAGGTGCACATGAGACAGGTGATTGAGCCGCTGGGGGGGCCAAATGCAGTAAAGAATGGTGCTTTTGTTGACAGTGCCTGCAATGACCTGAGCGACATTGCTGCAAGCCATGACCTTTCCGGAGACAATTTAGGCACAGATTTAAACGTTTGGCTTCCTTGTGACGTAAGCTTGGGGACAGATTTATGAATAGTGGGCATTTCACGATATAGTGATCCTTAGAATCGCAAAAGGTACAAAGTTGTTGGTTTCTGGTGCTTGTGGCAATGAAAGAGCTTCGATTTGATCTATGGGAGCTTCGGCTCACCTGAAGGCTAGGTGTGGGTACCGTAGCGCTGTTAAGATTTTCCATCATGCGACATCTCCGTTCCAGAAAGGTTGACATATCAGTCCAGCTGGGCAGCTTGTCGGATGGCATTGCCTCCTCCCATCTTTCCTGAGTGTTTTGGTCGAGCTTGCGTGAGATGATGTGAATGAGTAGTCCATCGGCCAGTTGAGGAATGGTTGACAGGGTGCTAAGTGCCCGAAGGTGTGAGTTGATTTTGTCACTTAGACCGCGCAGAGCTTCTGAAGATCCCTTTTCAACGTTTGCCAGTCCAAAAATAGCTCGAACATGGCCCTGAAAATGTAGCAACTTGTTATCAAAACGCTTTGTAAGTAACTCCAATGCCTTATCGTAATTGGCATCGGCAGGTTCCAAAGATTTGATTGTGCTTAGAGCTGCGCCATCCAAGCATGCGCGCAGGTGTTGAAATTTCTCTACATTGCTTAAATCCTCGTTGTTACCGACGACACTGTTGTACATGGCAATGAAATCTGGCCAATCCTCGTAGCTACCGCTGAACCTGGGCAAGTGCAATTCTGGTAGCCGAGACTTGCGCTTGTTTAGTTGAGAGGATAAATTTAGGCTGCCCTGGTAGGCAGGAAGTGTTGTTGAGTTAGCATCTGCGATGTGTGACTTCATAAAGGTGTCCATGTGGCGAGTCAGCGAAGACTTTGCTTTCCAATAGGAAGCTGCGAACTCGGAGCGTGTATTTGAAGAAAGCTCGAGCAGGTCCACCCTTTCCAGTTTGTCTTGCCACAATTCGAAGTCTTCTTTCATTTTATTAATTGTGTCTATGCGAACTATTAAGTCGGCTTCATCGTAGGTGCTCAAGTCGGCGTTGCTAAAATGGTCGCCCATTGCCTTCAGTTGGCGCTGAATTGATGCGCACTTGGCCTTGTAGAAGTCAATATCAGCCGATCCATCATCTTGATTGTTTGCCGGTGGCAAGTTGTCAGGATCTTTGGGCATCTTAGATGTGGCTCACTGTAGCACGACTAACGGATACAAGAAATTTGCCCTTGACGATTTCGAAAGTCAAATTTGGGCACAGAAAAACGCGATTACCGTTTTCTGGAGACGATTGTATGTGTGTGTGTGTGTGCCTGACGGCGTTTGGCCAGACAGCTAAAGGTTAGAACCGAAGTTGCGATTTGCACTAAAAAAACCCGGATAGTATCACGTCGGGGTCACCAATGTTTCGAGGAGATGCTGTTTTGCACCCCACTTCGGCCGTTTCTATTAAATTGAAATAAAAAGACCTAGCTTTCGTTTTTTGTTGTGTACTTCGAAGTTTTTAGCGCAGACGAGAGAAGATAATAACAAGTGTTGTACAGTGTTCGATTTAGAGGTTTTACATTCGCACTGTTAAAATTAACATTAACATAGCGCAACGCAGATGCTGCACAGCTGTTAGCAAACTTTACGTTATATTTACAAACTGATAGTAAACAATGAAATTTAGGCGTTCTGCTGCGAACACCTATTAATTACCATTTATGGCAGCTTTATAATATAGACATCCGATTTTTTTAAATTTTATTCGAAATTCAGAAATATTTAAAAAATAGTATTCCCAAAAGTAGAAGGTAATATTTCAAAAAACACAAAAGCTACAATTTTTTTACGTTTTTTTTTTTGATCCTTCCTATGGGAGCTATAAGATATAGTTGTCCGATCCGGTCGGTTCCGACATATATACTACCTGCAATAGAAAAAAGACTTTTGGGAAAGTTTGAGCGCGATAGCTTTACAACTGAGAGACTAGTTTGCGTAGAAACAGACGGACAGACGGACGGACAGACGGACATGGCTAGATCGACTCATCTTGTCATGCTGATCAAGAATATATATACTTTATGGGGTTCTGAGGAAACGTCTCCTTCACTGCGTTGCAAACTTCTGACTGAAATCATAATACCCTCTGCAAGGGTATAAAAATACAATTTTGCTCATTCATTAGAGCTACTGTGAAATGTGATCAATAATAAAAATAAATTTGATGCTTTTTGGTTGAACTTTCAAACCATTTGCGACTAATTAGGTGCTATATACAAATAAGAACAATACAAATAATATTTCAGCGGCCAAATTACTCCTTGCGAACTAAAAAAACCGCTTTAAAATTAAGACATTAATGCGACTTTAAACTTTATAAAATTGCCTTTCTAGAAACTACTGCCGAATATGATAGAACTGAAAACAATTACATATGTACTTTGTACAGCCCAAAACATTTTAAAACGTGTAAAATGTCTAATTTTATGGCCTGCACTATTAATCTCACAGCTTTGATCCGTAACGATTTAACCAATTTAAGTTATTTAAATTATAAATTTTAAATTTACCGTTTAAATTCTAAGTGACCAGAGTTATCCAAACAAATCCCAGTAAATGTATATATATTTGTCCCTTTCTAAGCCTCTAATGAATGCTGTAATGAATGAGCCGAACAATGTCGTTGAATAACCGCATAACTATTCTTGCTGGGTGGGGAGGTCTTTTCGCCAGATGAAAAAAGCTCATTAAGAAGTTTGAGATTATACTTTGCTTTCACCTTGTCGATTTCGTCTTCAACTAAGCCTACGTTTTTATTCCTCATATACCACGGTGCTCCTGTTGTTGCTCTAAAAGCACGAGGTGATCTAATAAGTGTTGCGTTGCTATAAGTGGACATTTAGACCGACTTAGGATGGCAGTATCATCAGCAAAGGTTGAGGTTGTTGTAAGAGTGGTGGTCGGTAGTTCTGCTGTATAAATAATATACAATGTCGGCCCAATCACAATATATATATATTCAGAGAGAAAATCTTTGCATCACACTGCAGTACTCAGCTGAAGGGAGGAGAGGGAGGGATGAGGAGATTGGATCAGGACGAGATCAGGACGAGATCAGGACGAGCTACCCGCAAGGTGAGCGCGGATCAAGAGTTTGTGCCAGGCGTCGGGGTTACGGTGAACTGGCGACAAGGCTGAATCCCCGGATTTGACTTGTCGGGACACTTGTTTCTCAGGCTAGAGCCAGACCGACCTCAGGGAACACGGCGACACAGGTGGTCTCACGATCATTCTGGTCGAAACGCCGTTGGAGAACGACGCCGCAGGAGTCCACAAGTAGCACGAAAGGATCCGAGAGCAGCGACGCCGTTGAGGAGCGCTGCCGAGAAACGCACGCATTGAGCTTGAGCCGAGGAAGGCACGACGCCGACCAGGCGAGCCGCAACAGCCAGCTGACGAAGAAACCAATTCCAGCGAAAAGTAAAACTGAATAAAGGTTTCCGATTTGTCCCAATCGGATATCTCTGCATTTCCTTGGGTCACGCAATAAAAATTTAGTGGGACGAACACACAATATCTCTGAGCTAGTCGCGGCGTTTACGTAGCGATCAAATACTTAAAAACAGTTCGTTAAAACCTCATCTTTTCAAATAAAATTTCTAAAAAAAAATAAGTTTTTAATTTATTAAAAATAAAAACAAATTAAGATTTTAAAAATATTTTTTACCCATTGCCCACATACATTTTTTTTTTTTATATTTTAATAAATGCGCATTATAGTTACAATCGGTTTTTGTAAAAAGATGGAGCCATTTTTAATTTTTTAAAATATCGAATTTTTTTTAACAAGGCCTCTGGTTATACCCGTTACACGTAGAGTAAAAGGGTATATTGTATTCGTGCAAAAGTATGTAACAGGTAGAAGGATGCGTTTCCGACCATATAAAGTATATATATTCTTGATCAGGGTCACTAGCCGAGTCGATCTAGCCATGTCCGTCTGTCCGTCTGTCCGTTGCTCCAAGTTGGGCTACTCTCTCACTCTTAGCGGATCCTTATGGAATTCATGTTTTCTCATCCTTTACTAGTCCTTTAACAATTTTTACTGATAAAAAGTTAAGTTTTAACTCTTTTGACAATTTCTGAATGACAAGCAGTAACAAATCATATTTTAATCTATTAAAAATTACAAATATTTATTTAACCGTCCATTTTGAGAATATGGTAAAATATTGGTGTTCATTCTTTTTGATTGACCGCGCTCACTCCGCCGCCCCAGCCTCATATTTATTCGCCCCTTCTAATTGGATACATTGTATGTAAATTAATTTTCTTCCGGAACTTTTTAATAAAACAAGAAAGGAAGCTAGCTTTGGCCAGCCGGAGCTTATATACCCTTGGAGATCATTCCTATTCATTTAACTTAACTTGCGTATATGTTACTATAATCCAAATTTTAGCTGCTTTCGTATTATTTTGGCATTACATTTTTGATACTTCCCATGGCAACTATATAATATAACCGTCCGAGTTTTGTTAAATTTAATCCGAAATTCGTCAAAGAAAAGCCATATCCCAGAGAAGAATAAAATGTAATAAAAACAAGAGAGAACGCTATAGTCGGGTGCCCCGACTATCAGATACCCGTTACTCAGCCAAAGTGAGTGCGAGGGAGATGGAGATAGAAAATGTTTAACCTGGCATAACTTTTTAACGAATGGTCCGATTTGAAAAATTTCTTTTACATTTCGATAGGTATTGATAAATGCAATAAAACTGCATTTTTACTTTTCCAAAATCTTTAAAGGTGTGGGCGCCAGACATTTTTAAAACTCGTTTATTGTGGGCGTAAGGCGATTGTGGGCGTTAGAGGGGGCGTGGCCCACGGCTGAAACAAACTTGCGCTGTGTGGGTAATCCCAGTTCTCTAGCTTTTGTAGTTTCTGAGATCTCAGCGTTCATCCGGACGGACAGACGGACATGGCTAGATCGACTCGGCTAGTGACCCTGATCAAGAATATATATACTTTATAGGGTCGGAAACGCTTCCTTCTACCTGTTACATACTTTTGCACGAATACAATATACCCTTTTACTCTACGAGTAACGGGTATAATCAACAAAGATATAATTTTTTTCCTATTAGTTTCCAATTAATTTTCCGACCATTCCTATATGTTCCTATATAATATAGTGATCCGATTTTTTAAAAATTTAATTCGTAGAGAGTTGAAGGTAATATTTCAAAAAACACCAAAGTTAGAATGTTTCGATTTTTTTCTGTGGAAGCTATATGATATAGTTGTCCGATCAGATCGATTGCGACATATATACTACCTGCAATAGAAATACAACTTTTGGGAAAGTTTGAGCCCGATAGCTTTAAAACTGAGAGACTAGTTTGCGTAGAAACGGACTGACAGACAGACAGACAGACAGACGGACGGACGGACGGACATGGCTGGATCGGCTCGTCTAGTGATGCTGATCAAGAATAAATATACTTTATGGGGTCGGGAACGTCTCCTTCACTGCGTTGCCAACTTCTGACTGAAATCATAATACCCTCTGCAAGGGTATAAAAACATTTTATCGCAATTTGGACTGAGCGACGCTTCCGGATGCCTCTAGTGCCGCGATATGCCGTGTCGAGATAACGTACCAATTCTATGGTATCCAGGAGACAGATGGGTCGATACGAGGACGGTTCGCCGGATGGTTTGTCTGTCTTCGCCACCTTCAGCCTTTCCAGAAATTATCCTTAGGCACTTGCTAAACATCTCCGCCACTGCTCACGGGTAAGCGCCCTATTGGGCACAGAGTCCGTGTCTAGCTCATTTTTGGTTTGGAGTCACGCTACTCGTTTTGCCGATGTCACCTTCGCTCCGGTTGGGAGGCGATCTCCGCCTAGACGCTGCTGCCTTGATGCGTTACATAACATTGGGGTACGCTCGGCTACATTCGTTTAGGCTGTTTATCACCATCCTGTATTCTCTGCCCCATGGGTGGCTTTCTGTTGAGTCGCAGAGCTGTAAGTAGCACTCCCTCTTCGACCATCGTATAGCAGGTTTTGCGCCTTGAAGTGGTAAGCCTGTCGGATCCTCTCGAGCGCTGCAGGTGCAGGAGTACGTCTTCTAGCGAGGCGGAGGTCTTGATAACCATGCGATTTCTCGCGTCTCCCGCCACCATGACGTTGCTTTTCCCTTGGACGTCTGCACAAACATAGGCTACTATGCCTTCAAAGTCCTCATGCGATAGGCTAGGAGCGTGGTAGCAGCTTTAGATCCAGTACTGCCTTCCGCGGACAAAGCCCTTCGCTTTTCGAACCTTCTGCATGTTCAGCGCTCTTCTCCTGCACCTTCAATTGGCGGCTTTACCGAAAAGTCGGTCGCTCACTCCTCGTCGATTCCCGCCGAAAGGGTTCGCTCAAGATGTCATTAGAAAGGGTATTAGTAAATCCACTAATTTTACAATATTTTCTATAAAAACGGGTTAGATGGATTTAATTCAAACCTTTTGTATATTATTAAGTGTCATTTTAATAATATCGACTAATTTTTATAGCCGATACTATCGGCTAATATATCAGTGGCTAATTGCTTGAACACTTTTAAAAAAAGACGTTTTATGTTTGTGATATTTTGGAGGATATAATGTTAGTTAGCCTTAACTGATGAACATGGCTATGTCTCGGGTGTAGGCTGCTGTCGACTTGCTCCGCGAAAGTTCTTCTTGTCCGGCTTTTCACGGGTATTACTTTGCCTTTCGGCCTGTTACCGACCCGGTCGGTCCTGGTTACGCAATGTGCATTGGGATGAAAAGCCTTTTTTTTGCCATAAACTCAAATTACAAAGACACGGATTTCAAATTTGTTGTACATAATATTGAGAATGTAGTGAAATTTCGGTTTTCATTATTTTTTATTTTGTTAACGTTACGAAGTAAACGATACGTATTTTTTTTTTGTACATAATATTGAAATTATTGTAAAATTTCGGTTTTCATTATTTTTTGATTTTGACCACGCCCAGTCAGCCGACCCAATCCCATATATAAATAAAATGTACGTTTTATATTTTATATTTTACCCATCATCTGTCTTCTTGATGTCAATCAGCGAATTTTCAGACAGTCGATTTTTATTTTTGAACAATTGCACAACCAGTTAAGGGTATCGACAAAGCTGCGATTATTCTTCAGCCACACTTCCAGCAGTACGCCCCACTAATGTCGAGTTTTTATTGTACATCAAGGAGTATAATTATACATATTTCAAGTACATTTAAAACACTTAAAGCATAAAGTTGTTGGTCTAATGGTTTTCGAGATCTGTTAGGTTTTATAAAAGAAGTGCAGAAAATGTGGATTTTTGCGAATATCTTCACAACGGCTCTTTAAACAGTTCTTTTAATTTGTTCAGCGTGATTAGCGAATCAAAACCCAACCAAAAAAATTGGTCTCAAATTCTAAGTTGTACACTAGTGTAATTAAAGATTTTCTGGAAAATACGAGATTGGAGCCAGTTTAGTGATTTGTTCTTAAGCTCAGTAGATAATAACGCGAAGCTTTTCAAGTGCCATAAATATTATAATCTAAAATCTTATTTAGATGGGGAAGCCCTTTCCTTAAATAAACATATTGCCGTTTGTAGAAAATCGTTATAAAAAAACAACGCAAATCGCTCGAACTTTTGTTCACAATTTTCTAGGGTAATTGACTGTTCCGACGAATGTACCCGAGGCCTAATGTGGCTAATTCATATTTTCCTATCAAAATTAGGTCCCGAAATCAAGCAGGCTTCGCTTTTTTTCGCTTATTGTAATACTTTGGAGTCCTGTCAGGATATACAAGAAATGCGACCCTAAAGATCAGCCCAGAGTAGACGCCGGCAAATCGCTTATCATGCAAGTGGATCAAATCAGTCTTCTCGCGACTGAAAATATTGTCAAGAACAGCACAATATATACGCATGTACTGCATTCAAGGCCCTGGATGTCGTAAACGGCCGTACTTTCGTTTTCGTTCTTTTAATTGCTTAAGTCGATCTCATCAAGACAGGGATTGTAATTCTTCGAACACTTGCCGTCAGTGCAACGCTAAGCATCACACGCTGTCCACCCGGAAGAGTCTAGAAAAAAAAGGTAATAGTCTAGAATAGGGGCCTGTGGCCCAAAAATCGCGATAAAATTACCCTCGATGGACCGCGATTTCTTAAGAATTTACGTGCAGAAGATTATCGGCGGAAATGCATGGTTCTCTTGTAATTGCATTTCAAAGTTCCATGTTTTGCTATAAAAACAAAGTAGCATTTTCTAGGATTTTAAGGGTTTTATCAGAAATTTCACTTTTGATTTTTGTTTACTATGGATTACTGCAACGGGTGCATTATTACTTATAAAGACTTTCTTGCCATGGGCAAAGAAGAAGTGTTTGCATTTCTCCAAAGCCATGGAGTTGTTCTAAAAAGCAAGGACTGTCCCAACTGCAGCAAGCCCGCAATATTGTCTTTCAATACGAAGGGACCAATTAGTACGCCATTTTGGAGGTGCCGCAGGATGATAAGTAATGATCAACGGAAACGGAAATCAAAAAAAGGTCAATGCTCCTTTAAGGTAATAATTTTTTTATTTTAAAGAATTTTTACTTCTAATTATATTTGTAAGGAATCCGCCCTCAAACGGACATTCTTCAGTAAGTCCCACGTTGGCATTGAACAGGCCTGCAATTTTGTGGCGTGGGAGATGAAGGGTTCAACAATCTCATTCCTTCGGGAAGAACTAGGCTGGTCCCAACAGACGGTGGTTGACTGGAGTAATTTTCTTCGGGAAATTTATGTTAGCTGGACGAAGACGAACGAAAAACAGACAATAGGTGGAGACGGTTTAACCGTCGAAATTGACGAGACAAAAATTGGCCGGCGCAAGTATAATTGGGGTCGCGTGGTGGATGGCCAGTGGGTTTTCGGAGGAATTTGCAGAGAAACCGGTGACTTTTTTTTGGTGCCTGTGGAGGATCGTGGCCAGGAAACGCTCCTTCAAATTATAGAGGCCAACATCGCCAATGGAACCACAATTATATCCGACTGCTGGAAGTCAAACAATGGTTTGAAGGATGCTAATTACTCTCACATGACCGTTAATCACTCAGAAAACTTCGTGGACCTTGAAACTGGAGCAAATACTTAGCGGATAGAGAGACTATGGCGTGATCTAAAGGAGAACATTCCCCACTATGGCCGGAAAACGGAGCACTACCAAGGCTACCTAGCGCGATTCACTTTTTTGAAAAGGCACCCAAACCACACCTCAATATTCCATGCATTTTTCGATGACGCGATGATAGTATTTAAATATTTAGTATTTAAAGCAAAAAAAATTTTTTTTTTTTGCGGCGCTTATTTTAACATTTTTTATCTCTTTTTAAGTACTAAGAATTAACTATCTTAAATTTCAGGAATCCACCCATACGGACAACGAAAAGGAATATGCTTAATCTGTACCACTGAAATTAGATTGCAATGTGGAGTGTGCATTAATTAGAGAAACCACAATAAAAAAAAACAATATAATAAAGCTGACTTTAGGAAGCCAATTCTAATATTTTTTGGAATTATAACCAGCATTTTTTATAATAAATATTTACTGCCAAATTATTAACCATAATTTAATTTAGAATTTTATTTGCTATTAAAAATGAATTACAAGTATAAGCAGGTACTGAACCAGTTGAAAACCCTATTACCCGCTAACTATGGATAACAACTCTCGTAATTGGCTTTGATAACGACTAAGACCCCAAAAAAGGTTGATCCTCCTTGGACCGCGATTTCTTAAGATTCATTTTAAAAAGGTATATGTTGGTCATCCATGGTCATTTGAGTTCTTTAGGAATCACGGTCCACCGAGGATATTTAATTCGCGGTTGTCGGGTCTGGCCTGCTATAAAAACAATTTCACATTTTTGTCGAATTTTTTCGAATGCTTATAATTTTGACAACAAACGGAAAGCCCATGTGTTTTTTATAGCAAAAAGTCACAAAATACCTCAAAATCCTAGAAAATGCTACTTTGTTTTTATGACAAAACACACAACTTTAAAATGCAAGTACAAAAGAACCATGCATTTCCGCCGATAATCTTCTGCACGTAAATTCTTAAGAAATCGCGGTCCATCGAGGGTAATTTTTTCGCGATTTTTGGGGCACAGGCCCCTCTTCTAGACTATTACCTTTGATTTTTTTGACACACCTGCAAAGACAGCAAAGTCTCAGACCTGTAACTTGGCCAGGCTATCGTTTACCCGCATTTACACATAGCAAGTACACCCCATAGGCTGTTATTTCTGGAAAAACTGCGTTTTTCTCACCGGAATAATTAAAAACACAAAATTTCGGCGAAGCGCGAGAAAGGGAGGTAAATAAGCACGAAATCGATTTCTTCATTCTTTTTTGAGTGAGAAACTTCGCAGCCCAAAACAAAACGCTTGCGAGAAAACACAAGCACTGATCTTAGTCGCACTTCGGATGTCCCTATGGATAAAATGCTTGCTGTATTGAACCAACGTCTCCTGGAGCAGGCAGAAGCTATGGTATCCAACATGCGTGAAGCCGAAAAACGCATTGTAGACGGTGTTACTGAGCGCTGATGCTTTCATGGGTGATTTTAAACATCTGGTTGGTCCAATTGACACCCTAGAGAAGGATGTGGAGGACCTGCGTTCGCAACGAGATGAGATACAAAGTAACTTTTAGCGCATGGATCACGAGATGGCTCGGCTGCGTGAGCTGGTCTTAAGCCTTGACAAGAAGCAGGCTGTGCAGGACGTGGCCAAAACTGCTCTTGACCTACGCATTCATGGAGTTCCTTATGCTGAAGGCGAGAACGTAAAAAGGCTCTACAACACCCTCTGCTATGCCGTAGGCCTAACGCCACCACCTAGGATCACAAAGATCTTCCGAGCTCGTTAAACACAGGGCAGTAATGTATATCCTGTGCTAATCCTAAAAATGGAAAATCTACGGGACAAAATATTGCTACTCAGGACCCTGGGAATGCATCGCCGCGAAAGGAAGCAGCCTCTTCAGTTGAATCTAATGGGATTTGACCCTCAGGTGCCGTTCTATATTAATGAACAGCTATCCAAGGAGCAATATACAATTTTCTAAAAAGATATGCACCCTAAAAGGTGAAAAGGGTGACTGCAGTATTAACGAGACGCGGCCTGGTGCATGTTAAACATTCTGGAGATGAAACACTTCACTTCTTCGAAGGAATGCAGCAGTTTACGGATGACTTTCCATCAACTGAATTGTCATTTCGAGAACAACAATAACAATTATATGTCTCTGGTAAATTGTATGTATGTAATCTTGTTGCCTTCTCAACGTATCTTAACCATATATCTAGTTACTAAGTATTTTAATATTATATTAATAATTCGTATAACCATATCCTTCTTTGACTTATCAAATTGTAGGGTTTTTTACATTTACCAAACTGAGAATAGCACTCTATTGATTAAACTATTGACTATTGATTGGTTAGACTATTAAAAAGACAAGCCCAAGGCTTAACAATTATACATCTTAATGCACAAAGTCTGGTAAACAAAATGAATGAGCTCAGGTATATTTTGGCTAGTTCTGAGGTTGATTTTATATGTGTGTCAGAATCCTGGTTAACAGCTGAAACTAGTGATATGACTATTTCTTGTGATGGTTATGTGTTGTATCGTTCTGATGGTGCTAGTCACGGGGGTGGTGTTATTATTTATGTTCAAAATAGGTTGAATGCCAAAATTATTTGTAAACATCCAACGGAAAGCTTCATAGAATATATTTTTGTCGAAGTATCGAACAAACATATGTCTTTAAAAGCTCTTATAGGATGCATATACAGACCAAACCGTAAAACAGACTATAGCCACCTGTTAGATGTAATTTCGGACGTCTATTTGTCTTATACAGATGTTATAGTCACAGGAGACCTGAACAGTAACATTTTAAAAGAGGCTAATCTGCTAACTTTCTTTAAAGCACTCGGATTAGATATAGTAAATAGTGAAATACCTACCCATTTTTCCAACAGCTGTGACACATTTCTTGACGTATTCTTTTTAAATGACTTAAGTAAATCTGTGACCAGGTCTCTGTACCAGTTTTTTCCAAGCATGAAATAATTATCCTATCATATAATTTGACCTTTGAATACAATTACATTAATATTGAGTATAGGGACTTCATAAATATCAACTATCATCAACTTGAAACTGATTTTGTAGCGTGTGATTGGAATTTTATTTATACGCTTACAAATGATGAGGACCAATTATGCGTTCTTAATACTAACATTAAACATCTCTATGATAAGCATGTTCCACTGAGACGTAAAATTATGCGTTCTTAATACTACCATTAAACATCTCTATGATAAGCATGTTCCACTGAGACGTAAAATCACTCGAGCTAATCAACAACCATGGTTTAACGCCGATATTAGAAAGGTCATTCAGCTACGGGACAAAGAATATTTAGCAAAAAAAAAAAAGAGAATACTAGAGCAATAAATTCGCCAATTTTTCTTCCAAAAAAAAACTTCGGCTGAACTGCGCAACTTAGGCATTGGAAAGTCAAAGCAACACAGTACTGTTAAGGGTGATCTTGACGAGTTAAATTCAAAGTTTGTGCAATCAGATGTACCTGAAGCTTCGAGCAATGAGTACCCGAACCTGCAACCATCCTGTGATAATAGCTTTAACTTTGTGTGTGTTAAATAGCTGTGTTGTATTAAAATGTATTTTTAATATAAAATCAAATGCTGAAGGTCTGGGCAATATTAGTCCAAAATTTATCAGAATTTTACTAACTAGCGTTCTTAAGTAATGAATACAGCAATAATGACGTCAACATTTCCTTGTACACGGAAAATTGCTAAAATCTTACCTTACAATGGTGTCATCTAGAATTTTAGCAAAAAAAAAAAAGAGAATACTAGAGCAATAAATTCGCCAATTTTTCTTCCAAAAAAAGCTTGGGCTGAACTGCGCAACTTAGGCATTGGAAAGTCAAAGCAACACAGTACTGTTAAGGGTGATCTTGACGAGTTAAATTCAAAGTTTGTGCAATCAGATGTACCTGAAGCTTCGAGCAATGAGTACCCGAACCTGCAACCATCCTGTGATAATAGCTTTAACTTTGTGTGTGTTAATAGCTGTGTTGTATTAAAATGTATTTTTAATATAAAATCAAATGCTGAAGGTCTGGGCAATATTAGTCCCAAATTTATCAGAATTTTACTAACTAGCGTTCTTAAGTAATGAATACAGCAATAATGACGTCAACATTTCCTTGTACACGGAAAATTGCTAAAATCTTACCTATATCTAAAAGTAATAATGAATGCAGACCAATCTCTATTTTACCCTTCATTGCCGAAGTCTTTGAAAAACTAATCGCATCCCAGATGTAATTCTTTTTTGATGAAAATAAGCTGCTTAGTAAGATTCAATCGGGGTTCACTAAGAACAGAAGCTGTACAACGGCAGTAGCAAGTATAGTAGGATATCCGAATGCAACTTGACATAGCAAAGCTTTCGACACTGTCAACCACCAGATTCTCTGTACCAAACTCAGTAACATTTTTAACTTTAATACCACAGCAGTTGCACTACTTAAGTCTTATCTTTCTGGGAGGGCACAAGCAGTAGTGTCAGGTTCGGACATTTCCGTGTCCCTCAAGGATATGTGCTCGGTCCTTTAATGTTTTGTGTGTATATTAATGACCTGCCTAATAATCTGTCAAACTGTAATGTTCATATGTATGCAGATGATGTACAAATATATGTAAGTCGAGCTATATGTGAGATGTGTCATGGTATATCTATATCAGTGTTGTGTCTATAAGCATTGTCATTACTTTTTCATTATCATTAAAAAAATAATGCTAAATAATTAAATATTTTTGAAAAAGTATTGCTAATGAAAATTCAGTTCATTTTTTTTGAAAAAGTAATGCCAAATGAAAAGCATTGCATTACTTTTCAAAAAAATAATGCCAATGAAAAAACAATTCATTACATTTACCAAAAGTAATGCTAATGGAAAAATATTTCATTACATTTGAAAAATTCCATTCTAATGCTTATTTTTCAGTAAAAATAATAATGGTAATGGAACATTTTCTAAATAAATAGAAAATATCAGCCCTTCTTAAATGAACTTAGCTTTGTGACTTCTGAATGGAAATAAAGCTGAAGTTATGCCTAATTTAATTTCGTTTATTGGGCCTTTTCAAGAATTCGCTGTTGTTTTATATGCATCTCTAAATTTTTCCATTACAACCTTGGATCACAATTTGTATAGCCAATCCTCTTCTGAAGAATTTGCTGTTTTTCGATATCCACCTCAAAAGATCACAATAAAACATAGGATTCAAACTTAAAATGACATCACTGGCCCATCCTCTTCTGAAGAATTCGCGGTTTTTCGATATCCACCTTAAGTGTCCCATTAAAAACTTAAAATTACATCAATGGCCCATCCTCTTCTGAAGAATTTGCGGTTATTCTATATCCACTTTAAAAGTGCCCCATAAAACCAACATGCCAAAAAAAAACATGTGATCCAATCTTCAAATGCAAAATTATGGAGCCGCTAGCGACAGGGTTAAATTCCCTTCAAAGCGAAAAAAACATGCTATATGGTTATTTCGTACCCACTATACTAACTCTAAAGGTAAAATGGGATAAAATGAACGCCTCGGAAGAGTAAAACTTTTTAAGTGGAAGGATTAAACCTTTAGTCAGACCTTTAGAGGAGCGGTTTGATGAATTTTTCAAAATGGCTCCGAAGTGTCACGATGCTTTCGTTGCTGCGATTTCGTGTCCAGCTACAAAGCTTAAGTTTATGCCGGCGATGACTCAAACAGCTCCAGATTGGACAGATAACAAAGTCAAGTCAATGTTCATAAAACATGCTGCATCTTTTTCTAACAATATTCACAGCAGCACATCAACAAGCCATCTTTCAAATTTTTTTGATTTTGGTGGAGTAACAGACGGTAATAAAACTCATAATTGTACTCTATAAAATGCATTTTAATTTAACTTTTTTTAATTTTTATAGATCTAACTGTGCAAGAAAGTTCGGTGAAGATGGAGCTCGGACGCTATCTAAGCGACATGGATGAGGAGATTGAATGCCTAAACAGATATCCAGTCATAAAGGCAACCTTTTTCAAATGTAATACACCATTGCCATCCAATTCATTACAAAAGTATTTCATTGGGCACAACTCTGATCTATATGTAATACTGAACTAAACAAAATACATAAATATGCGCAAAGAAATGGTCTGGGACTAAATCCTAGAAAATCAAAATTCCTGATAATATATAAAAAAGAACTTGAAACTAATAACTGGCCCCGTATAGTAATCAATAATATTCCCAATGAATATGTAAAAAATGCTGTTAACTTGGGTGTGACTTTTAACAATACCTTGCAATGGAGTACACATATCACTAAAGCAACAGGAAAAATATATGGAATGTTAAGGCAGTTGTCAGTATCCCAACACTTTCTGCCAGTAAGCCTTAAGATCTCAATATTTTATTGTGTTGAAATCTTTGGCTATTGCGATACTCGGGACTTTCAAAAATTAAAAGTAGTGTTAAACTTTATAACCAGATACGTATTTAATTAAAGAAGAGCAGATCACATATCCACCCTGGCAGAGTCTTTTTACAATCTGAAGTTAGAGCAATGGATAGATTTTAGAGATCTAAGATTTTTAAGAAATATTGTCAGCTATAAATTATCTATAGTAACTAGCGTACTAATTCATAAGTTTTAAAAACTTGTAACGCTAGGATACAATAAACAAATAAATAAATCGATTCCGTTGACCTCCGCCCATGTGTCTGCGGCTGAGAGAAATAAAGTTCCTTCGATTGATCATGATGCTGATATGAATACTGCTGCTGTCAGCCATCATACGGTGGAGAGGGCCAACAATTAAACCCTACTGCCAACTATTCTTACCAATGTAATTGTCTCATTTGGCAACAAATACCACTTCTAGGTTATTGCTCGATACTGGATCAACAATAACCATAGTAGCTGAGTCGTTTATCCAAAGGATCGGAATTCCACGCACGCATGCTCGCATCTTAGTTGTTAGATTAGGTGCTAGCCCGGCTGGATTTAGCCGAGGTCGCGCTAGCTTCACTTTGCTTTCAAGAACCACAAGTGCATCCTTGGAGGTCTCCGGCCTGATTATGAGTTCTCTGATCTCTTTGTTTCCAGCTCAGCAGGTACAATCCATCGCTCCTATCTGGATCAAGATTCGCAGCTTACCGTTACCGGAAAAAAATAGGCGCTGATCAACTGTGAAACATTTATACTGGACATCGCCGGGAGTTTGGTATTGAATTGCACACATACTAATATTGGTTGGGTTTTTACAGGCAGCTATAATGATTGTACCAAAGCATCTACGCACGTACAAGTTCACCACGCTTACATAGATTTGGATTCCTTAGTTCGAACTTTCATGGACATGGAGCAGGTCCATCCGAGCAAAACGATTGACGCCAGTTATCCTGAAGAAAAACATTTTCTGACAACGCGTTCTCGTCGAGAAGATTGTCAGTACCCATTCAAGGAACCCATCATGCCACTTGAATCTACGTTGCCATAAGCTCTAAGCCGCTTTGCCGCCCTAGAACAGAAAGTTCCCCGCACTAAAACAAGAGTATGTAAATTTCATGGAGAATTAATTGAATAGAGGACACATGGAATTGATACCTGCTGATGAAACGTCTAAAGATCCAGGACGCTGTAATTATTTGGCACACCACGCAGTGTTTAAACCGGATAGAACTACCACACGTTGCTGGTAGTATCCAGTATCAACGCATAGTCTTGAGAAAAGAGGAGAACGCTACGCTGGATCACTATCGACTGCATACCGTAACATATGGTTTAGCTTCATCGCCATTCCTCGCCGTTCGAGTTCTTACGCAGCTCGCGAACGACTATACCGAAGTGTATCCAAGCGCTGCTGTCGTTCTAAACAGACACGCGTACGTTGATGGATATTCCCACTGGATGCGACCAAATTCAGGATCTTATTGCCCTTAAAGATGAGTTAATTTCTCTTGTAAGCAAAGCTCAGTTCAACCTTCGAAGCTCAAACTGTTACGCCCCATTGAAGTCGTTGCCCAAGGAGATTTGTGACTTTCCGCTTGAAGCTTTAGAGAAGGACAATTCATTTCGATTTGTTAAAGTACTGGGATTGTATTGGGATCCAAAAACTGACTGTATTTTCTTCACGCCTGAAATCCCCGTAATTACAACCACTCTTACCAAACGCCTTTTGCTTTCGGAACTAGCCAAGATCTACGATCCGCTGGGTTTGCTTGCACCCACAACTGTGTTTTTAAAAATTCTCTTTCAAGATAGCTGGCTGAGTTCTGTTGATTGGAATGAGGTACTAACTCCCCAATTATGTACACGGTGGCAACAGTTTGTATCTCAAATGCATATTTTATAAACTTGTCGAGTTTCTTCTTACATATCACCACCGCTTCAAACAATGGAACTGCATGGATTTGCAGATGTATCGTCCCAGGCATATGCTGCCGTCATTTATAGTCGCGTCGAAGTCAACAATGGAAACTCGCTGGCACCTATTAAGTCTGTCTCCATTCCGCGACTTGAGCTAAAGGCAGCCCATTTGCTTTCTAAGTTGATTTCCCTGGTCAAGCAATCACAAACTGTTTCCAGAATCAATTGTTGGTCATACTCCGAAATAGTCCTGCATTAGCTATTATCTCCTCCCCGGACCTTTAACACTTATGTTTGCAACCGTATTGCTGAAATGATAGAGACGTGCCCACGTAGCTGCTGGCAACATATTCGAAGTGGCGATAACCCTGCAGACTGTGCATCCCGAGGAATACTTCCAAAGGACCTCTTGGACACCCGTTGGATTGTATTATGCTGGACCTGTGACGATTAAAGCCTCTACAGGTTGGACACCAAAGTTTGGCAAAGCTTCGTTTGTCATTTCCGGTTGTCTCTCAACAAAAGCGATACATATTACACTTGTCAGAGATTTGACAACATCCGCAATTATAGCCGCTTTCAAACACTTTTGGTATCGACAAGAGCCCATATAGGACCTATTTTCGGACAACGGCACAACTTTTGCGGCACAGCCAGACGAGACTTAGCTAAAATGCAACGGATCACAATTGCCCAAACTCATAGCGATGAGATTTCGAACTTCTTGGCGAGTCACGAAATTAGTTGGCATTTCATCCCGCCCTCAGCGCCCTATTTTGTAGTTATTTGGGAGACTGGTATGCGATCTATAAAGCTGCACCTAAAATGAGTAATTGGCAGCAGTGCATTAAAGTTCGAGGACCCTGTTATTTCTGAATTCTCGACCTCAGAATATTGCCATGGACACCCTGGTTGTGCTGAAGGAGCCAAATCAACCGCCAAGCAAGTGGCTGTTGGGACGAGTCGTACATCTTCATCCTGGTCATGAACAGAGGGTCCGTGTGGTCACTGCTGTTCTTCCTTTGAACTGAACTGTCGTTCAGGGGGGCCGGTATGTTAAAAATATCATATAATCGCACCTAGTTAAATGCTCATCATTGTATTGTTTTTTAATCGCACCTAGGTTAATGCACATCATTGTTTTTTTACATAAAAACTGTAAGTTGACACGCATAGCCGATACTGCAGTCAATCTACATTAGTATTGGAATATCATGCGTACCGCAACCGCTCGCTAATCGCAACTAATTAATAAAACACCTCAAAACTTATAAAAACAATTTATACAGTCTACTTCATTTATAACCAAGTGATCCTGATCATGAATATTTATACTTTATAGGGTCGGAAACGCTTCTTTCTACCTGTTACATACTTTTGCACGAATACATTTTACATTTCGAGTAACGGGTATAAAATAGACGTGCGAGATTGGATCATTAGGAATCTCCGAATTGAGACATTGAGACAATTGACAATTGAGACAGAGGGCATCACACGGCTAGGTCAAGGCGAACCGCTTCTACTCTGTTACGACTAATTCCTCGCATTACGCCTAGCGGGTCTATCAGAGTTGAGCAGTAAAGTCCTGCGACAAGAAATCGTGAGCTCGGGGCGACATCTGGCTAAACCCAGCGTGCCTTGTTCAAACACTAATTTGGCGTGTCCCGGCGTGAGCCCAGTCAGTCAAGCGGGAATTGAACAGGTCCTGGCGCGACCAGCCAGAAGGGCGAACAGTCGATCGGGTGTGTCCTAGAGACCCAACGGTTCTACGAGCCCGGATCGGCGTGTGTCCGGAACCCCGAGTGTTACGAGCCAGGAGGGCGAGCAGTAGGCCGTTTGTTGTTTTCAAGAGTCGTTGTCCTGGAGAGACACAACGGTTCCAAGAGCCCGGATCGGCGTATAACCGGAACCCCGAATACCAGGAGCCGCGCTACGTTCAGATTTACAACGAGCACATCCAGGAGCAGAGCACAGGATGTCGTTAGCTACAACGCCAGGCATAAAGAATATCGAGCTACGCGGAAACGTCACGGACAATAAGTAAAGGGTGAGGCTAGGGTCAACGTTCGTTTGCACTGGGCGTAAAGGCAAGGTGAAGTACTAGGCAGCCTCCAGGGGTTACCTGGACTGTCAGCGCGATCCGAGCAAGACCCTAGTGGAGAGCAAGGTTGTGTGTCAAGATGCGTTATCCTGGAGACCGCAGCACCTGTTCACCCTAGTCTGAGAACGGTGAAGCTTCCCTAAGCCCGCACAGCTGATCTCCTTGCGAGTCCAAAGCGCTACAAGTAGTCGTCGAGTCAACGCTTTCGAGACGAACGGCGCTGAGCATCTACAAGGAGCTACAGGTAGGTAGAGGTCCGGTGCACGGAACCAACGAGGCATGCTGTCCCCGAGGCGACGCATCGACGTTCACAACCCCAGGAGGTGTCGGAGACATCTAAGCACACGAGTGGCGATACCGAGGCTGTAAAATTACGCCCGCAATAAACCCACTTTGAACCCGTGAAGTCTGTGCAATCTCACTGATCTACTGGGCGGTCACGTTTATATAAATTTGGTGGGACGAACACATATCTTCTCTGAGCTAGCCGCACGAATCTCGTAGCGAGCAGACATAAAAAATCAGTTCGTTTTACAACCTTGCATCAAACAACAACAGCGCAACGTTTAAGAAAGGGAAACATTATGGGTGTCTAAAAGCTTGGCAAAAATATTAATGTTTGAGTATTTTTATTTACTTTTGACCCCACGTAATATAAAGTTATAAATGAATTAAACAAAAATAAAGCATCGCCGAATTTGTTTTTACTTATTCAAAAATCCTATTTAAATTGTGAAATCTTGTGATAAAAATGAAATTTTGTTTTTAGACCTATGAAGAAAACCTCTATACTTTTCAAAAATAAGTATTCTTATATACGAATTTATAAGAAACAACGGCACCTGAAACAAAATATTAATTTGCATATTTATTTTTGTTGAACTTAAGGGAGGGGTAGGGTCTTGGGGGAAAACAAAATCAACAATTTTTTTTTCTTGTGGAAAAACATCTTAAGACTGTACAAAAAAAGTTTTGAGCCAATCGGTTTATGCAATCGCTTTGCCACCGATATATTAGCCGATAGTATCGGTACGTAAATAAAAATATTTACATATTTGTGTATATACATATGTATGTATGGGCTGTTATTCAACATAACAAAAAGTGGTTCAAAACAAAAAAACTTCATATGAAACAAAATTTTTTATATGAAGTTTTTTTGTTTGTACGAGGAGAAGAAAGGAGGATTATATATTTAACCCTTTTTTTAAGTATTTGCCTTGGGTGCAAGCATCAAGACTGAATTTGTTTTTCTCAGCGACACAACAATCCTTATTTAGCAACAGCTACTTGTTTAATACTCAACACAATGTGCGTGCAAGCAAAAAAAATTTAAGAAAAAATCGCGCGATTTTCTTATTTTCTTCTCCTTTCTTTTTCCTAATGGACTGTTTTAAAAGGCTTCCTATTCGGGCATAGTTCAGCAGAGAGATTTCTAGCCCATAACAGGTTATTAATTAATTATATTATTATTATTATAAATATAATTAAATAAATATAAAGATACAAATTGTGTGAGTCTTATTTATACAATAAAATGGTGGAGGACCGTGGATGGCCATGATCGTTTCTGGCCGACACTAAATTCTCGATACAGCATTGTGACATCAATCATATGTCCTTTATAGACCGCGCTCCACTCATAACATGATTATTTACATACATTTTTTCAGTAGAAAAATTGTATTTTTTGTCCTACATTTTTTATAGGGACTAATTTAAACTATTTAATAATTTTATAGGAACTAATTTAAGCAATTAATTAATTTTATAGGAACTCATTAAAATGTAATTACTTTGATTGAAGATACAAGAAAAGCACACTTGTTTTGTATAGCAAAACCGGGAACTTTTAAATTCAATTGTATGAGAACCATGGCCGACCGCCAAGTTCTTAGTTGAGTAACACTTATCTGATTTGTGCAAAGTGAAATCGGAGTTCAAAAGTTAAGCGAAAACTAATCAAAAGATCAAGTTTTTCAAAGAATTAGTCCGAACGACAAGCGGACGACTGACATAGCTAGATCGACTACGGCGCCAATAATGCCTGCTTCGAATTGTCACGTTTTCGACCACTCTACGGTGACTGGTATAAACTGCTGAAAAAGCTATACATCATAAATTAGTTTTTAATACAATTCTGTTACCTGACCAATTTGTTCCATTAATTTATATTGGTTTAATTGAAGAAAACTTCCAGATTTTTCTATCGATATTCTTCTAGACTCCCGGAAAGCCGGTCGCCGTCGACTGGACAATGGACTGCCAAAAGGACTACTATACGGACTATACGGAACATTCGGGAAGATAGGACGACTTTCAAATGATTGAAGTTTGGATGCGGTTTTATGTTGATGTGTGGCACAAGAATCTTTTGTGGAAGACTTTTCAAAGTATTCGTTATCCATTTTTAAGCAATTATCAATTTCCGTTGATGTTTTTGACCCACAATTCGACAATCTTGCGGATTCTTGAGTATCAGTGCAATAGTTTTCGTGTATGTTTGTTAGTAAACGAGAACTTGGAATCCGGTAATTACTAATATTCGAACTGTTTTCGAGATGTAATTCTATGGATTGAGTTTTAATAAACTTCGTCTGCTTATCCAAAATATTTAATGGCAAGGAATCTCCATCAATTGTCTTATGCGGATCTCCAACCAAGTTTCGATATAAACTTTTTTCGGTTATGGAAATCCCTGAAAATAGTCCTAATTTCGATATGGACTGTGGTACTTTAAAATTGTGGACATTTGGACTTGGACTTTGTATTTTTTCGTCTTTATTTATGTTTAAGTTTACTAATGTTATCTTTTCAGCAACCAAGTCTCCGTTTTTGTGGAATGAAAGCTCACTCAAACATTTTTGTGAACTATTTAATGTACATTGAAAGTCAAATGGCTTTACATCATTATTTTTAAATTTTATTCTCTCAAGACATTCGTCATCAGAACCTCTATTTTGTTCAGCCAAAGATTCGCCACTCTCATTGCCGCTCTTTAACTTAGCAGACAATGTTTCATCTTCGATTTTGTGGTTATTTTTGAGGAATTGAACTCCTTGCATCTTGACTTGGTGATCTGTATTTCCTTCTTCTGATATTATTGATGGTACTATGTGATCCATTTTCCACACTTCAGTAAATCATTTGCCTGCAAACAAAAACAAATTGTTTAATATAAATATAGATATAAGTTTTGGTAATTAAATTAAATTGTATTTTAGGGGAAATTTGTTTTTATTTGTGAAAAGTTAGCCGAATGCGGCTATATTTTTGATCAAGATTGCAGCCGATTTGTATGTTTAATATTTCTAGTCCCTTTATTGATCTCTTTTTCTTGGCGCTGGCAAAAACACGGCTGCTGGTGCTGGAAAAAACTTATATTTTATGCAAGCGGCAGTTTTCTTATAACTGTAGGCGATTTTTGTGGTGTTAGCGTGGCCACAGCTAGTCGAGTTCTTGCTATAGCGTCTTTATCAAAACAATTTTTTTTATTAAATTTAAATTATAAGCTGTTGGTATGATGTCTCAAATTAGTGTCTCAAATTAGTGCTCCTTTTATTTTGAGTTTTAAAGGACGGACGAGAAAACCACAACCGATTGATTTGCCGTCTGAAAATATTTATCCTTCCTTTAGCTAAATTCTACTTTGCAGGACGGACGAGAAAACGGCCCTAAGAATTTTCATGCCCCGCGCCTTCTTTTTGGCGATTGGATCCTCGGGCGCATTGGTGGCCTTAGTAAATATTTTCCGCGAGACCTTTTCTTTTTAGGGCAGCTTTCTTAATTCTCTGTTAAAGTCCCTGATAGCTATCTGTTCTAAAAAGATAAAGACTAGATAAACTTTTCGGAAAGGCAAATCTGTTTTCTCGACTCCTTTAATTTGTCTGAACGAGAAACAATTATAGAGTGCTGTTAACGCACAGAATTGAGTTGAAAAGCGCATAAAATTGGTTTTTTGTAAAATTCAATCAGCTGTTTGGGTATAAGTCAAAGGCAAAGTCAGCTGGGATTTCGTTTCTTTCTCTTTGTTGGCTTTGGAAAATCAGCTGTCATTTTATCGAGCCGAAAACGCTTAACAGGGAGTCCCTGTCAAAGTTAGCTCTCACATTGATGCCCGAGAAAGCCAAAATATCTTAGCAGGGACTTTATTTGTTCGAGAAAGGTTAGACGGACTTAGTGCCGTTTTCTCGTCCGTACTTTAATTTGCCTCCCGGGACAACGGAGCGATAAATAAAAGATGGTTTACCCGTGCTTATGTTAGCGCAGGTAGCAACAAATTTTGTCGGGGTACTTCATCCACCCTTTCAAATTTATCCTCAAACTCTGTGAGGTATCGTCAAATTGTCTGAAGTGCGAACCTATCGGCGCAGATATCAAGGCCATAGAAATTACTTCAAACATTACAGTGATGAAGAATTTGTTAAAAGGATTCGCTTGTTTAAAAGCACGGCGACTTGAATCTAAAGTAAATAAGTACTAAAGAATAACTAATTCCAAATAATCAAAAACTATTATTATGCAAGAGGCAGATTCCTTACAACTGCAGGCGAATTTGGTGGTGCTAGCGTGCCCACAGCCATTTGAGTTCTTAAGGATGTTTATTTTGCTATAACGAATTTATCGAAAATTTATTATTTATTAAAGATTATTAAGAAAATGTTGTTGATTTTTATAAAATACCCAAGTTTCCGAAAGTCATAGGAGCTATAGATTGCACGCATGTAAAAATTTAATCTCCCGGAGGCGATTCAGGAGAGATGTATCGGAATAGAAAAGGTTACTTTTTCTATAAATGTGCAAGCTGTCTGAAATGCGAAATTAGAATTTCAGGATTTGGGGGAAAGGTATCCAGGATCATCTCATGATAGCAATGTTCTTAATTGCAATGTTCTACAATTTTTATTACAGAGTGGACATTTTAGAAATAATATATACTTAGGCGACAGCGGGTATACGCAATGCAAATACATGATGACGCCATTACTAAATCCTCGGTCAGCAGCTGAAAGCCTCTATAATGAATCTCAGAGTCGCAAACGAAATGTTACTGAGCGTTGTGCACTGTATCTTAAATTTTTCGCATTTTTGCTCCAAACTTTCACTAGACATTCCTAAGACATCAAGCGCCAAGAAAATCATAGTACTCACTTCAATCAAAAAGCCTACGAAATGAAAATCTCTATACAAAATTTGGATTAAGAAATTTTCCGCCTGTCATTTTTGTATAGACATTTTTGTTTCGTTGCCTTTTTGATTGAGATGAGTACTATTTTTCAGTAGCATTACTTTTTTGACAATCTAATGAAATTTGTTATTAGTAGCATTACTTTTTTCAATGCCAATGAAAACAGTTTTTATAATGGGGTTATTCCACTACATTGTGCGGCTCATTCATTAAAACATTCATTAGAGGCTTAGAAAGGGACAAATATATATGCATTTACTGGGATTTGTTAGGATAAGATGGCATGGTCACTCAGAATTTAAACGTTAAATTTAAACTTTAATTCAAATAACTTCAAAGCTGTAAAATTAATAGTGTGTATTGTCATGAAAGCAGACATTTTTAACACGCTTTAAAAATGTTTTGGGCTGTACAAAGTATTTGTACATACGTATTTATATTTAATTGTATCAATTTTATAAAACTTTATAGACGCATGACGTTATTTTTAGTTAGAAACGAAGTAATTAGGCCGCTGAAATATTTTTTGTATTGTTCTTATTTGTTTATATATTTATTATTGATACCATTTCACATTTGCTCTAGTGAATGAGCAAAATTGTACTTTTTAGATTCAATTTTGCTCATTGCTCATCGCTCCAGGTAATACCGTATGGATGTATTTAAAAATACCTCAAAAAAATACCGAAAATACCCATCGGTTTTTACAATTTTTCTGATTGATTGCTCATTGCAGCCGACATATATCTGTCTTGCTCGCACCTACGTAAAATCGTATAGGCTGAGAAAAATTTGGTTTAATGAATAAGCCGAACAATGTAGTGGAATACCCGCATAAGCATTACTTTTTTTATTTTTTAATGATTCGACTAATTCATTACAAAAGCAGTTAACTATTCAATAACCCAAAAAATAAAACAAAATACATGCAAATAACTAAAATAGTTTTGCTACGATATTGATTGAGACGTTACTATTAATTTGCCAATGCACAAAAACAACTGTCTTTGGTTGGAGGAGATATCTGTGATACACGCACAAACCCGAAAAATTTATACATTTACAGCACGAACACGTCTTGTTGGTCATACATGTTTCGTGTCACGAAAAATTACACTGCACACGCCTACATCTACTGAAGAGTAACCCAGCGGGAAAACACATGTGGAAAATATGTTATTTTCATAAGTTTTCTCCATATAAACTGAAATGACAAAACCTCTTTCACCCCTCACTAAATTCGAAATACACGGGGGTGACAACAAAAATGAGGGGTAAATGAGGTTTCTAGGATGATCTCAGGCTGTTGATGCAGGTAAAATCCACTGGTTTTTTTGCCTACTCGCTTATGCGGTTATTCCACGACATTGTTCGGCTCATTCATTAGAGGCTTAGAAGGGACAAATTTATATACATGTAGGATTGGCAGCCCTATTTTATAACAGATCAGTTGTACTGTTCTATAACATTTGTCTTTAGTGTTAAAAAGCGTCATAAACGCGCACACAGTAGAGATTGAGCATCAGCAGAGGAAGGTCGCGTGTATCTCGAGTAAATTGAAGTGTCAAAACTATGTACAAAACTGTATCAAAAACTGTATTCATCGAAGAATAAAACGTGTCTAATAATTTAATAAATTCACGGAAGTAAATGGAAGCCTTTCTCTACAATTTTGGGGGCTCGACCGAGAACAATCCACAAACGTGCCAATTGAGTGTGATACGCGGCCAAACAACCATCAAGTTTTTGTGCTAAGAATCCATCGATCGCAGTTTAATAATTAAAACTAAACGGAGAAACTAAAAAGTTATAAAACTAAAGTGATTACGAAAAAGAGAGACAAAAAACCATCCAGAAGATCTGAGAATTTTCATATTGCGCAATTCCACCAAGTTTTGCAAAGTATTGTGAAATTCTGCAACTACAAAACTACAAAATTTATTGCGCAGTTTGCCAACCTGAGTGCAAAATTGGTTTTGTGGCGACAAGTAAATTCCTAACGGAAGACGACGAAAGGCGTTTATACAATCCGTTGTCGCAGAGAGCGACAATAGTGGCTAATGCGACAACTTGACCAGGAGGAGATCTTGGAAGCGTAAAATCTGGAGGAGATTACGAGGGAGCAGAGATCCAGAGACGGTTATGAGACGAGAAGGCAAAGTGACGCCACTGGAGTTGAAAGCGATTGATCAAACCTGGAGGCGCGATTGAAGGCGTGATTGAAGGCGTGATCGAAGGCGATATTGAAGGCGCGAGTGAAGACGAAGTTGAAAAGCAGTTCGCAAAGCAGTCATCAGAGAAGACAACGGTTGCAGCTTTTAGTTCAACGATTTACCAGAGACGAATTTGAAAAGCAGTGACAAATATCAGATATGAGCAACTAAAGACGAGAGACAGCTGGCGGTTCGCAAGTATAAATCCATGCAAGCCTTATTTAATTGATACCACGAATTTGAACTTAAACAAAACATTTTATTGCAACGTAAACAATATTTTATTCTCATTTAAATTGTTCTTTTGTATTAAGTAATATAAAATAAGTTAAGTAGAAAATATGAATGTTGAAGAGATCACACGATTTTCTGTTGCAGAGCTTAAAGACAAATTAATAGAATTAAGATTACCAAGTTCAGGCCTTAAAGCAGTATTACAGGAAAGACTTATCTCCTATTTTGAGGGGGAAAATATCGACCAAGAGGAAAACACAGAAAGTTCAGAAGAGTCAGTGTACGAGGAAACCAACGTCGTGGAGTCAGGTTCTTCTAATTCTCAACCCTCAGCCATGGCGTTCACACTGAGAGATATTGAAGATTCGCTTTCAGCATTCACTGGAAATGGTTCTCCAGATATTGATGAGTGCCTCGCAAACTTCGAGCTTAATTCTATTACAGTTGGGTGGACTGATCTTCAAAAGTTCATTTACGGCAGACACTTGGTAAAGGGAGCTGCAAAATTATTCTTGGGTAGCATACCAGGAATAAATGATTGGAATGCATTAAAAGAAGCTCTAAAAAATGAATTTGGGGAGAAGCTTACAGCAAAACAGGTGCACAAGATGCTCGAAAATAGGAAGAAAACCCAGAAAGAGAGTTTGATAGAATACTTCTACAGTATGACCGCATTAGCAAATCAGTCAAAGTTGGACGAAGAAAGTATTATAGAATACATAGTGGAGGGTATACCAGATTCGAAGCAAAATAAAAGTTGTTTGTACCAGGCGTCCAATCTTAAGGAGTTTCGTGAGAAACTTAAGGTTTACGAGAAAATTTGCGCGAGTCAGGGGTTTAAACCAAAGCCAAAGTTTGACAGTTCGTTAGTCAAAACTAACCAAGATGGCAGACGTTGCTTTAAGTGTGGTGGCAGCAATCATATTGCAAAGGATTGTAAGGAAGTAGGTATAAAATGTTTCAAATGCAATCAGTTAGGTCACAAGGCAAATCAATGCGGTACCAAAGAAGCTCGTAAGGAAGTGAAAAATCAAAACTCAAACATTCAGCAGCTGTCCCAGTTAACTTTCAACAGAGCGTTAAAAAACATTAACATTGGTAACGACCAGATTACGGCGTTATTCGATTCTGGCAGCGATATTTGTACCATTTCCGAGACAGCGTACACTCGTATCTATCCTGATATTCTCAAACCTGATATCAAGGAGCTTCTTGGAATAGGTGGCAAGAAGATATACACTCTAGGCTCATTCACAGTTGCGACGAAGTTGGATGACGCTGATGTTGACATGTGCTTTCATGTAGTGCGTGACAAGGATACCCTTTATGAAGGTGTGATCGGTAGCGATGTCCTTAATACAGTAACCGCAACAATTGGAGCAAAAGGAGTCGTTTTTCACGCAGTTCATTCAGTAGATCTTGGCCATATGTCCGATCTCACCTTAGGTAGAGATGAAAACAGTCCAAGCTATGACTTAGGTCTCACTCATTATAGTGACAATCAAAATGTGGCTGTCAATGCGACTTCCACTAACATTTCAGACTTGACAGAAACTTTCTATCAGTTAATGGCATCTAATTTTATTGAAGACATTGTTCCAGATTTAGATCTGCTTCACTTGAGTACCGAAATAAGATCAGCAGTGGTTGGGTTAGTTCGAAATAACAAGCCATTAAAGCCAGAGTCAAGCCCAGTAGAAATGAAAATACTCCTCACAGATGAAATCCCAGTCTATCAGAGACCTAGGCGCTTACCGTACGAGGAAACTGAGAAAGTTGACAAGCAGATTAGGGATTGGCTAAAGGAAGGAATCATTCGTCAAAGTGTTTCCGAGTACGCCTCACCCATAGTTTTGGTTGCAAAAAAGGCTGGCACCAAAAGACTCTGTTGCGATTACCGCAAATTGAACCAGAAGATTATTCGCGATAATTTCCCTATGGCCTTGATCGACGATGTTTTACATAAGCTTCAGAAGGGAAAAGTATTTACAACGTTAGACTTATCAAATGGATTTTTTCATGTCCCCGTGCAGGAAAGCTCTCGCACCATTCGGAATTTCCAATTCCCCTGCAGTGTTTATGCGATACATTTTTGCAGTGCTCAGGCCATTAATTGAAGACAATACCCTAATCCTGTACATGGATGATTTGATTATTCCATCAAAAGACGAAAAAGAAGGTTTGGAGAAATTAAAGAAAGTTTTAGATGTTGCAAAGAGTTCAGGTCTGCGTATTAAGTGGGAAAAGTGTCAGGTTTTACAGAAGAGGGTCCAATTCCTGGGCTATATAGTCGAAAACGCAACTATCCAACCATCAGCAGAGAAGACTTGTGCAGTCGAAAATTTTCCAGTCCCGCGAGACAAAAAAGGAGTTCAACGGTATCTTGGCTTAACATCCTATTTGCGAAGGTTTGTGAAAGACTTCGCTATTATTGCTAGACCTTTGTCGAACTTGCTTAGCGCTTCCTTTAAGATGGGCGAGGAAGAGTTAGCATCGTTTAAGCAATTAAAAGTATCCCTTACAAGTTCGCCTGTACTGAAGTTATTCGATCAAAAGAGTGCTACAGAAGTCCATTGTGATGCAAGCATGTACGGATATGGAGCAGTCCTTCTTCAAAAGGATTCAGCTGATCAAGAATTTCACCCGGTAGAGTACATGAGCCGCAAGACAACAGATGCCGAGGAGATTTAGTAGCTATTAAGAGAACGCAGTTTGGTGCAGGGTTGAAGTTGAAGAAGAAGTTCTTAGGGCCCTACGCCGTGACTCGTAAGTTGAGACATGGTCGATACCTTGTCGAAAAAGTAGGAGATGATGAAGGTCCAAATAAAACATACACTGTCGCCGAATATATGAAGTTGTGGTCATCCTCATTCAGGTCGAATGAATTGTCAGAATAGCCGAATGTAGGATTGGCAGCCCTATTTTATAACAGATCAGTTGTACTGTTCTATAACATTTTTCTTTAGTGTTAAAAAGCGTCATAAACGCGCACACAGTAGAGATTGAGCATCAGCAGAGGAAGGTCGCGTGTATCTCGAGTATATTGAAGTGTCAAAACTATGTACAAAACTGTATCAAAAACTGTATTCATCGAAGAATAAAACGTGTCTAATAATTTAATAAATTCACGGAAGTAAATGGAAGCCTTTTTCTACATACATTTACTGGGATTTGTTTGGATAAGATAGCATGGTCACTTAGAATTTAAACGTTAAATTTAAAGTTTATAATTCAAATACATTTAACTGGTTGGATCATAAGGGTTCAAAACTGTAAAATTAATAGGTGTATTGCAATGAAAGCAGACATTTTTAACACGTTTTTAAAATGTTTTTGCCTATACAAAGTACATATGTAATTGTTTTTAATTTTATCATATCTCGCAGTAATTTCTATAAGCCAATTTTATATAAAGGGCATAGCAGACTTACCTAGGGAAAACGGACCCCAGCGATTTAAAAAAAAATTGGAATCAGCGATGGTAGATAACTAACAAGAGAGAACGCTATAGTCGGGTGCCCCGACTATCAGATACCCGTTACTCAGCTAAGGGAGTGCGAGGGAGATAGATATATAAAATCTTTGATCAGGCATAACTTTTTAACGAATGGTCCGATTTGAAAAATTTCTTCTACATTTCGATAGGTATTGATAGTCACAATAAAACTGCATTTTTAGTTTTCCAAAATCTTTAATGGTGTGGGCGCCAGACACCTTTCAAAAAATGGTGTAGGGCGATTGAGGGCGTTAGAGGGGGCGTGGCACCATTTTGAAATAAACTTGCGCTGCGTAGGAACTCCAAGAATATGCATGCAAAATGCCAATCCTCTAGCTTTTATAGTTTCCGAGATCTCAGCGTTCATACGGACGGACAGACAGACGGACAGTAGGACATGGCTAGTTCGACTCGGCTAGTGATCCTGATCAAGAATATATATACTTTATAGGGTCGGAAAAGCTTCCTTCTCCCTGTAACATACTTTTGCACGAATACTATATACCCTTTTACTCTACGAGTAACGGGTATTAAAATCGAGAAAGAAAATCTTTGGATTTTTTCGACAAAACAACCAGCCCCCCTTAAAAACATATGTACATTGTACAAATATTCAGACTCGGAAGGGGGCGTCATACTGGTATAAAAAAATGATAATTGAACTTCCAAACTGCGCAGTGGATGCTATATGCAAGCTATTTAACGGGATCACAAGACTTGGCTACTACCCCAAAAAATGGAAAAAGTCTGTGGTTATAATGATACCAAAGCCTGGGAAAGACCACACAATTCCCTCATCCTATAGGCCAATAATACTATCGTGCCTGTCCAAATTACTAGAAAAATGCCTGCTCACGCGCATAACACCATATTTAAGAGAGAAAAACTTAATACCGGCGCATCAGTTCGGGTTTCGTGAAAGCCACGAAACCATCAAACAAGTCAACCGGATAACTTCAGAAATTCGTACAGCCTTCGAACATCGGGAATATGGTAGTGCGATATTCCTCGACGTCTCTCCGGCATTCGACCGAGTGTGGCTTGAAGGCCTTATGCATAAATTCATAACAATAATGCCAGAAAACACTCACAAGATACTTAAGTCGTACCGCTACCACCGAGTCTTCGAGGTGAGATGTAATGCAACCACATCCAACGAGTATACCATTGAAGCCAGAGTCCCACAAGATAGCTCACTGGGCCCAACCCTGTTTCTCCTAATCGTGCCCCCCGCTAACTTTGAATAGTACGCAGACCCCCAAGCCAGCGATGTAACATAGCTCGGCGTCCACCTCGACAGACGCCTAACCTGGCTGAACACATTGAATGCAAGCAAGTACATCTTAGACTTAAAGCTAGCAGCCTACACTGGATTATAAATTCTCGATCACCCCTGTGTCTGGACTTTAAAGTTCTTCTCTACAACTCCACCCTTAAGCCCATTTGGACTTACGGCTCCCAGCTCTGGGGAAACGCGAGCAACAGCAATGTTGACATCATAGAGCGCTTACAATAAAAAATCCTGCGAACAATCACTGGGGCACCATGATATGTTCGGAAGGAAAACATCCACAGGGATCTGGGCATACCACCGGTCAAAGATGAAATATCTAAGCAGAAAGCGGCCTACCACAACAAGCTTATACAGCACCCAAATAATCTCGCAAGGAGCCTAACACGGGTTTCGAACAGAACTCGTCTGCATCGAAACGATCTGCCAGCCCAGAAATAAATACTAGGGCCCGTTAGTCTAAATTCAGTCTACATGACTGTAAGTTAAGTTATATTTTTAAGATTTTATATATTCTGATATAGAAAAGATTCAATAAATAAAGCACATATAACAAAAATACTCGTATTAGTTCCAAAATAGAACGAATTACTTCGTGAAACTTTTATAACACATTCTTAAAACATTATTCTACCAACTGAAGAAATAAAAAAAAAATTGTGTTTTTTTTGTCTATATGGTTTGGTTTTGGTTTTTATTTTTAAGAAATACAAAACCGTTTTTTTTAATTTTTTTAGAAGAGGTTTTACACGAATTAATGCAAAAGACACGAAGTCAATCGGATTCCTACAACCGGAGATACAGCTTTTCAATGAGAGGGAACGTTTTTCAAATTTGACGTTTTTTGGCAAACAAAAAAAATTCTAATTAAAAAAATTTGTTTTTTTCGTCCAAATCCTGATACACGTGTTTACTTCTTTTCCGAACAGTACACGTAAAAAAGTTTCAGGCAACTCAAAAACTGTAAAAAAATATTTTTGGCTAAATCTGTTCAGTTTGTAAAAGAACCGACCATACATATGTATGTATGTATTTAATATATTTATATTACATAAGTAAGTGACCACGACCAAGGGTCGTGGCCCTGCAGTTCCCGAATTCAGCACAAGCACTAAAATAGCACTGAGTCGACTGCGACGCCAGCAGAATCGACTCTCTTACCAACCCCCTCTCACAATCTTTTTTTTAAATAAATTAACGTGATGAAAAAGCAGTGAATGAAAAATGGTGATGAAATGGCAATGATTATGCGCCAATTTCGTGCAGTGATGAACCCCTAGGACTTGCGTGTGCTAAGATCATCGCCTTTTCTAATCATCGCTTGTTTCTACATTTTTGGCAATGATTCAAATCTAAAAACGTGATGAAGGGACCTGCAGGGTGTTTCTTATGTACATATGTATGTATTACTATTTACATCAATGCATATAAACCAACCGATTTCTGGGACACCACCGATTGTAAAGGAGTAAATACATTTACATACAATGTATGTATGTACATATATATGTAAGTTCACTTTATTATGCTTGCATGCATATGCATACGAACCCTCACATTATATTGTAAAATAAACTAAGCTTCACATGTATCAAAGCCAACTTATTCGAAAATGCCGTTCATGTCAAACAGTAAATTAAGTACAAACATAAATAATTAAAAACACTAATTAACTTTTGTACATTTACATTTATTATGATTTTGTTTCAAAATATTTTTGCACTTAATCAAAACACTAGTCCTGCATCTACACCAAAAGCACAAATTACATACATATGTACATACATATGCACATTATTCGCTAAGCTTTACACGAAAGGTAAATTAAAAGTTTTTAAATGTTAGCTTATACAGCTTTATGCAGAAGGAAATCGATTCTGAGTTAGAGGTGGAGAAACATCGATTAAAACATCGATGCATCGATGTTTTAAAATTTTCTAGAAACATCGATGTTTTTTTGCCACAATCGATGTTTTTGTCACTTTGTCACATCACAAAAAGTTTCGCAGCCGACGCGATTGGATACATTTGTAGTCAAGATATTTTTTCTTAATTAATCGTACCAAAATGTGAATATGATGATCTCTTAGAATTCGGATGATCTTTTGTTTTTATTTGATTGCGAATAAAGCCTTTCTTTCTTTGTTATAATTTGAAAAATATTAGTCTTTCACTTGCGCTATACTCTCTACTAAAACAAAAAAAAAACATTTTTTTCAAAACATCGATGTTTCACTCGATGTTCTTTTTGAAAACATCGAAAACATCGATGTTTGCGAACATCGATGTTTCTCCACCTCTATTCTGAGTGTCGCCCAATGCTCTTTTACTTTTGGAATTATCCAATGCCAGTGTTGCCAGATAAAAATTTAGCTTTCCCCCTAAAAAATCTCAAACAGTCGATATTTCCCCCTAAAAAATCCAGTTTTCCGCCTAATTAAAAAAATTTGTTATTTTCGAATATGTACAATAAAATAAGAAATATCTCAATATGACGTTGTAGAAATGTTAAGATTGGAAAAATCTGTGTCCTCGAAAGGAAAGTCGTGTGTAGTATATTAATAGCCTTGCAGAGGGTATATTTTTGATATATTCTTGATCAGCACCAATACCCGAGTCTATCAAGCCATGTCCGTCTGTCCGTTTCTATGCAAACTAGTCTCTCAGTTTTAAAGCTACTTTCCCAAAAGTCTTCTTTCTGTTGCAGGTAGTACATATGTCGGAGACAGCCGGATCGGACCACTATATCTTAAGGCTCCAATAGGAATAATCAAAGATATATAAGAAAATTCATTGTAACTTTGAAGGAAGTAGGCGTTTTGATTTTTGACAACTTAAAAACAAAACAAAAATAAATAGGCACGCAAATCTGGAATCCCTGGAACTGCACCTATCGAGTGAGCATTAAACTATGGGTATTTATTTTATCTGCAAGGGTATATAAGCTTCGGCTGACCGAAGCTAGCTTCCTTTCTTGTTTTTTGATATTTTTGAAATGTTCTAGGAAATCACATATTTTAGTGTTTTTCTAAACATTTGGGTAAAATTCAGGACAAAAACCACTAAACTTTCCCCCTAAAAATTTCTCCCCCTAAAACTTCCCCTAGCACTACCAAAAACCCCTAAATCTAGGGGGAAAAACCCTGATCTGGAAACACTGTCCAATGCTAACAAACATGCTTTTTAGTATCCTGCAGATTCTGCAGGTTTATCACGATTTTTAAACTTTATTATTTTAAGTTGTGACATTTTTTATTTACTAATAGCCTCTTCCGACAGATACTCATCCACCATTAAAAATTCCCAGTTTGTCCGCCATTCAAAATTGACGGACTTTATACCCTCTGCACACAACCGCTTAAAATCGCTGGAGCAGAAACAGCTGATCGGCATGCCAAAGACGGCTTTTATAAGGATATTGTTGTTGGTGCATGAGCAAGAATTTTTCTAACTTCTCGAAATTAAAAAAAAATTCTCATTGTGAAAAGAGATTAGAGATCGCATGTGGAATGTTTTCAGATGCCTATCTATGATTTGTTTATTGTAATTAGCAAATGGTCAAAGAATGTAAACGCCATCCAGTCAAGCCTAGTGAATACTATGTGTGGGTCAACAATGACGCCACAAGAATTATTGCAATTTGAAAACGTTTCAACCCTTTCTAAATATTTATGACACCTTACTCCCATACCATGCTTTGGCTATATCCTTTTCTTATGCAACGATTTTGTGAGAGGAATGCGCTGGAGTAACGACTTTATTCCTTCGACATAATTCCGCAGTTTTATACCCTCTTCCCATAGAGTCCATCCGTGTGAAACGGTTGGGATGTTTGACAAATGTCGGTCGCCAGCTTCCTATTAAGTGAGCATAGGGTTTTGTTCTGCTCACGCTCTGCCCTCACTTATACTGTAAAACTGCGGTCTGCTCACGCACACTATTGAGCTGCCCCGTGCAATTTGCTCACACAAATACAAAACAAAATGTCATTGTATGTGTGTGCCGACCGCTGCCATAGAGCTTCCATCCACATCCACATCCAATAACAGCTGACTTGAACAGCAGTTGCTCAACTCAACAATAACGAAGGAGGATTGCAACTCGGAAAAACTGTCGTTAAATTGCGTTCTCCTAATCTTATTGTAAAATAATACAATAAATAGCATAAGATAATAGTTAAAATTCATATATGAACTTTTATGACATATCCTATAACGAGTATGCATACATATTTCTGAGTAGGCGTTTGGATTTTTGGCAACTTAAAAACAAAATTTTAAATAGTCACGCACAATCTGGAATCCTTGAAACTGCACCGATAGAGTGAGCATTAAACTACAGGTATTTACTTCATCTGCAAGGTTATATAAGCTTCGGCTGGCCAAAGCTAGCTTCCTTTCTTGTTTATATAGTGTTAAAGCCATTGCTTTGCCGCTATATTAGCCGATAGTATCGGCTATACAAATTAGTGGATGTTACTGAAATGATACTAAGTGATATATAAAAGATTTAAATTAAATTCATCCAACCAGTTTTTATAGAAACAATTTCAAAGTCTCAAAGCTTATAACTCATACGCACTGTTGCCTTTCATCAAATATATTATTTTCAAATAGGTGGCCCTGACTTGGTTTTATTTTTTAAATTCGCTTGTCACATTTTTGGACTACTTTGAAAGTTTTAATATATGGAAAACCCGGTATTTAAGTCGGTGTTGAACTAATATGCTTTTTTATTAGCGTAATTCACTTAAGTCCGAAAATGCATCTGAAGGCGCCAGGGCATGGGAAATGCAAAATCGTCCACTTAAAGTAGTTTTTAAACGACTTTCCCTGTTTCGGTGAATTTCTCAGTTTTTATTTACATTTTTTTAAGTCAAAATAGTCCTTGTAAAGGCGCGATATTGATTTTAGGATGTGGTGGAAAGGGCGGACTCGAATATTCCTTTGATTCCAAATAGCAATCAGCATATTTGCCACTTCATTTGCGCTTTCCAGTACAGAATGTCCTTTAAATCTAGTCCTATAAAGGAAAGTCCGATGTGGGTATTTCAGATATAAGTTTCCCAACCAAAAACATTTCGTAATTTTTCTCCATTTTTAGATTCATATTGAATGATATCAGAGAGTTGTCAAAGTTGGAGGGGGGAAAACGATATTTTTAAAAAAAGTTCTGGCTGGCTTACAGGTCGTATGAGTAATTTTTAAGGAAACGTTGAGGACGTTTCGCAAGGGGTACCCCTCAACAAACATATTTTTGATTTTTGGATACATTTTTTGCAGACATTAATCAACGATATGAAGGGGTGAGAATAAGATATCATTTTTTGGACCGCCCTAATGTACATACATGCATACAAATCAAGCGGCGCGTGCCATGAGAAAATGTTACTGTATGTGTAAAGTTTTTTGTTCGCATATGCCTGTCTCCGGTGCACAGTGGTTGCGCCCGTAGGCCAAAATACAAAAAATCGACAGTACCAAAAATTATCGATAAGTATACAAATTGTGTAAAAAATTACCAAGCTTCTAAATGACAAGCCGGATTTTTCTGCAAATCTAACGGGACTTTCTAAAAATAGAACGCAAAGCGAAAACACGTGTTCAATTTTGTAGCGCAGCGGCGTTACTTTAGCATTTCGTTAAAACAAAGCTGCATTTTAAAGTGGTCAAACGTTCGTAAAGGCATTTTTCCACTATGCGGTTTTTTAGGTATTTTTCGGTATTGTCGAATGGCAACGCGATAGGCGGACGTGAGTTGTTTCCATTGTTTCCAAACGCGTCTGCAAACAGCTGTTCTGCTATTGTCATTTGCGAGCTGAAGTAAACAATGGATTTAAACAACTTGTTATTGATAAATACAATCTCAGAACAGCATTTGCACAGCGTTAATATATGAGGAAACATTTTTTACAACGATGAAAACAATAACCCAATCCCACGCTATGCTGCGTGAGCATCTATTGCCAACATTTGGTGAAGATACCGGGACCACAGAAAACCAAAGGATCTGCTGCAGAAGGAACTCTTTTATATCGATGTAAATATTTATTTGAAACGACCCGCGACAGCAGTAGCCGAAGCTTCTGCGGCGGTACATATGTCAGTGACCAGAATCGGAACCAGGGCTTAAACGCCTACGAGAACATTGCGAGCATCTCCGGCAGATCATCGAGGTCGGCAGCACCACCAGCAAAGTAAAATCACATTCTAGCCGAGCCATTCCGTTGGATAAACGTACTGCTACTGCCCTTTGGATCATCCTCGGAATGCTGAACTATTGCCAGATCATTTGGCATATCAAAGACCAAAACTGGTATATGTTGGTGTTCTTCCGAACACCTCGAAATCCGTCTATGTTCTCCTCCCACAAATACAGGAGGAACTCGGTGGCATCTGCTGTCCAGATCATTTTCCTTTTTTCTGTGAACAGAATTCTTTAATATAAACAATTAAATATTTAAAAACAAACAAATTACCTGCTACGTTTTCCATTTTGCCGGCTTTTATGTTGACAACTTTGACTTCGCAGCCCTGTAACGCAACAATTTTCCACCCTCCCCTCCACACTTTTAGATATGTTACCCCCCGATCCCCCCTTTAGGAGTATTATCAGTGTATTTGTCAATGTTTGAAGATAATAAAAACGTTAAGTGTAGCTTCTAATATTTGCTAATTTGTGTGTATTCATTAATAAACAGATGCTGTCTTACTGTTTTCAGGGTCAAATTTGCGACGCAGTCTGCTGCTCTCCTTTGCTTTTCTGATGTTTCTTTTGTGTTCGTCATTTGTGTTTGTAGACAATTTTGGATATTCTTTTTTTCGCTCATTTGTATGTTATCAAAATTGTTTTTCTCTACATTTGATTTATTAGAAGAAATTTGTTAATTTTTGTTTGTGTTTGTACTGAAATTAAAATCTAAAAGATTTTGTTTTTTATGATTTAAATACATTGAAAGAACTAGAGAACCTCATTTGTTTATATTTCGAAAAGCTTGTGGAGAGGGGGAGAGGAGTTATACTTTCACAAATTTATACTGAAGATAATTTAAATATACATATCTTGGATGCTAATAATGAAGTTTTAGCACTATAACTTCACTGGAAGTATCTTTGCGCACCATCGCCATATAAGCCATACTAAGGTGCTATGTGAGCTATAGGATAGAGTTTTCCCATGTATCCAATTTTTTTACTCTATATTCTCTATATTTTTTTTAGATTTTTGAGGAAAATTTTCATAACGATATCTCAACAAGAAATATTTATGGCCGCGGCTCCATACAAGCCCAACCAGTGTGCAGTCGTTCGAACCCCATTTCGTTCAACTTGTTTTTTGCTTTCTTGTCGAAATCGAAAAGCGATTAAATCCGACGCAACGGCATTTAATATACATATATAATAAAAAATATCGCAATTCCTTTGTGAGCGAAATTCGAACACTCGAAATTATTCCTAGCCCACATTTCCAATTCCGCTGTGAAAATTAATTAAATATTAAATAGCTCAAATATAAATACCGAAAAATATATTATTTACTCCAATTGTGTGTAAAAATATAACCCAACCACAGTAAAAGTTTCTGATTTTTAGAACTGTTCCGCCAAAATTGCACTCTGCATTTTTAGCTGTGTTCCAGCTGCGTGTATATATTTATACATAAATAGTCAAATACAATCCACTTCTACTACTCTGCGTTCCAAGACCCTAATATACCTAATATACCTATACCTATACCTAATACACCAACAGTGAATATTTCGAATTCAAAGTGATAATTAAAAAAAAACACATAAATTCGAATTTAAATATTGTTAAACAGTTAATATTTTTCTCTATCCGTGTACTAGTCTGACCATTTTATCCCGTTCCATAGTTTAATATTTTTTTTCGAAATTATTTCGAAAAAAAAAATTAAATTCCACACAATTTCGAGTGACCGTCTATCCCTTTGAACTTTCAATTGGTTCCGGAATTCCCCGGATTCAAAGGTATTAACCTGTTCGTAATGGCATTCTTAGCTAAATCCGCTCTCAATCAATTTATTGCTTTTTATTTAGTGCATCCACACCAACCTTATCTGCCTGAAAAATCCGTAGGGAGCACGTCAGTTCCTAATGGCAAAAGGTAAAGAAGGCATGAGACACGTGCTCTGAATGTATTGTGGCTGCAGGCGAGAGCCCCGCAGATACGAAGTATAACGAAACTTATACGATATACGAAAGATTTGCAGCTCAGATCCTCGATCTCGAAATCCACTGGGCTCCTCCCAAATATCTCAAGCTCCAGTAACTCCGTCCTAAAGTTCAATATATTATGGCTGTCGACTTCCTCGTATCGACACAGAGGTTTTCTTGGGCGATATCATCGCTGGCTGACTTTCCGGGACCTTTTCACGGCGATATATATAGACATATAGACAATCCGCGACTAACGCTCCTTGAAAAGCTATTTCATTTATACTTTCAAAATCCCCACTCACCAATGATGGCTTCCGCTCAGCTTTGACAAATCTAACTGAGCGTTTCGAAAATAAGCCGAAATTCCTACTTGGCTCCATCTTAATTTCTTTCACATAAGTGCTACAAAAAATTTGTATTGGAAACAAACATTGAACAAGCCTGAGAAAACTGCCCCAGGCGATATTGCAAAATTTTAGATGTGGATTGGTAGATAGGAACCTAATGGTTAAGAATTCCAATTTTCAAATATTTTGATTCGCTGGTTTACGAGTAATCTGATGCAACTTAAGAACATATCACTTGATATATCTTCCCTTCGGTGGTTTTCAAGAAAACTTTTTTGATGCCAAAAATTTTTAAGTTACCCTTTAATAATGTTAGCCAATCTTTGGATTTTTCCCATTCTTATAAGATAACTAAAATCGCGATTAAAATTTTCAAAAAATCGGTTCAAGACTTTCCAAGTCTGACAACACCGCCAATTTTTTACAGCTTGTGTGTCCTATAACCATCTACTTTATATAAAATATTCATAATTTTTCGAGTGGTGCAACAGTGTTAAACAAACCAAAAACTAAACAAAATCTTTCATGATGGGTAGGAATAAAGTCAATAAAATATACTTGGCTTGTAAATAGTTAGTTTTAAGACAAGAATTAATGTCAAAAAATAAAGTTTTTAATATTATGGGTGAAAAGTGGTCCGAATTAAAAAAATACTTGGCATGTATTTGCATGTAATTGTTTTAATAGGGGCCCAGACCCCACAGCTGCGAATTTCATATCCTACATGGACAGGGATTGCATAAGGGATTTGGGGATCCTTTCGGTACCGTTGTTATTGCGCGAATTTTAGCAATTTGTGTAACAAGTTTCGCATATTAATGCTTTGAAATTACTATCTTGCTTTTTAGTATAACAACGGTACCGAAAGGATCCCCAAATAAGTCATCCTCGATGTAAAACCATTACATGCAAATACATGCCAAGTATTTTTTTAATTCGGACCACTTTTCACCCATAATATTAAAAACTTTATTTTTTGACATTAATTCTTGTCTTAAAACTAACTATTTACAAGCCAAGTATATTTTATTGACTTTATTCCTACCCATCCTGAAAGATTTTTTTCAGTTATTGGTTTGTTTAACACTGTTGCACCACTCGAAAAATTATGAATATTTTATATAAAGTAGATGGTTATAGGACACACAAACTGTAAAAAATTGGCGGTGTTGTCAGACTTGGAAAGTCTTGAACCGATTTTTTGAAAATTTTAATCGCGATTTTAGTTATCTTATAAGAATGGGAAAAATCCAAAGATTGGCTGACATTATTAAAGGGTAACTTAAAAATTTTTGGCATCAAAAAAGTTTTCTTGAAAACCACCGAAGGGAAGATATATCAAGTGATATGTTCTTAAGTTGCATCAGATTACTCGTAAACCAGCGGATCAAAATATTTGAAAATTGGAATTCTTAACCATTAGGTTCCTATCTACCAATCCTCATCTAAAATTTTGCAATATTATATATAAAGGTATAAATTTCCAATACAAATTTTTTGTAGGTTTTTGATAATTGTAATTGCAAACAGCATTTGCACAGCGTTAATATATGTAGAAACGTTGACACAATGATGATAGCACTTGCCATAACCGAAGCTTTGCTGCGTGTGCACCTATTGCTAAGGAGATTATGGTCATTTGTTTGTAAATTGTATATTGTACACAGGGACCGTAACAGTTATAAGTTTTATTGATAAAACTCGCACTGTAAAACTTAATTCCGATTTTTATATTTTTACTCATAAATAATAACTTATTTTAACATAAAAGTTGTACAAAAGGTCCCACTTTCCACCTTAAATCATTTTTTAAAAAAGCTTAATGTTAAAATAAAATTTTGTTTATAATATGTATAAGCTGCACCAACATTTATTTTCTTAGTACAGTTTATTTGGGACATTGTAGTGTGAATCCATTTACTTTCCAAAACTATCAAGAAACGCAAATTATATACGTTTTGGTCTTTTTATATATTTATAACACCTTCCTCACATACGATTTGTTGACTATATCCCTTATTTTCAGCAAAAATTTTGCCCAATTTTTTGAGATGGATGCGCCAAGAAAATTTTAAAACGAGTAGAAACAAGTGTAATTTTCTAATCCGTCCATAAGGTTTTGCCGTTCTGAAAATTTCCCAGTAAGTCCGCTATTTATTGATTTAGAGCTATTGTTAAATTATTTGTTTTTTGTTTTTAGCGGAAAAGCATTCAAAAACAGGTTGCTATGTGTGGTCCAAAATTTAAGCGAACGAAAACATCAATGTTTGTAGCCAAGAATCTGAATATGCTGCACAATTCGTAAGTAATAACTAATATTATTAAAGAGTTTAGTATGTACTCCTATATAGTTCCACTTTGCGTTAATTGGCTAAAACAGCACACACTTGGTTTTGTTAACATTTTTGCAATATTAATATTGGCTAGACAGAAGCGTAGTAGGAGCGATGGGCTGGGGTACGGGAGCTTGGGCTCGCCCCCAGTCAGCAATATGTACGCATACTCGTTGTAGGACATTTTATAAAATCTCAGATATGTTTTAAACTATTATCTTATGCTTTTTATTGTATTATTTTGCAATAAGATTAGGAAAACGAAATTGTACGACATTTTGTTGAAATCCTCTTTTGATACTGTTGAGATAAGCAACTGCTCTTAATGTCAGCTGTTATTGGATGTGGATGGAGGTCTGTAAGAACACGAGTTTAACATTTGTCAAATATCCCAACCGTTTCACACGGATGGACTCTATGGGAAGAGGCTATTACTGATTATTTCACATATTTATGGTGGATGTGACTCTATAGGATTAGGGTATATATGTAGTGACAAAATATTATATTTGTTCATGTTCTTATTCATCGTTCCGCGAACTAGTTTCGTTTCAGTCTTGTTCAATTTTATGTTTAGCCTTTAAAGAAAATTTTGTTGGTCGATCGTTCTATTTACTTTTGAGTGCAAAAGTTTTTTTAATATAAAATTTGTCTCTGTGTAAATTCATTGTGCGTTTCATTAAAGCTAGATACATAATTATTTTACAACTTACTATGTCTGAACTTCAGTCATCTTTACTGTTAAAAAAACAATTGGCAGGTATGTTATATCGCTATATGTACATACTTACATAGATATTAATATATATATATATATATATATGTATATAACTGCGATCCTATTAGTTTTGTCACATGGTTTAGTAATAAGTGAATAAATCGAAATCTTAGCGATGCACTTAATATTTGTTAAATGGTGTTGAATTTAATTACTTATAAAATAAAATGAATTTAAAAGTGAACAAAAGTATTTAGTAATAGTTCTGTCGCAATTATACATAAAATTATCTTCATGCGATAATATGTATGTATGGCTTCGTCTAATAAAAATATAATATGTATATACAAGATTTTACAGAAATCTTTTTGCTTTTGTATTGCTGTTTTAAG
Source organism: Drosophila pseudotakahashii (assembly GCA_035046095.1). Classification (NCBI taxonomy): domain Eukaryota; kingdom Metazoa; phylum Arthropoda; class Insecta; order Diptera; family Drosophilidae; genus Drosophila; species Drosophila pseudotakahashii. The sequence continues at coordinate 168,446 of JAWNOE010000136.1, read as the reverse complement.
TCCCTGAACATAAGTTTTAAATATTAATATAAGAATAATGTGTTCGCAAATAAATAATAAATATTTCAATGTACATATGCATTTATGCATTTAACTACCTTAATAATCCTTTCGAAGTATGTATGAGTATGTGTATGCACATATGTATGTATGTATTTTAAGTGGCTCCCAGCTTATTTCGTGCAGAGACATACATATTTTAATTTTAAAGTTCTAGCCGATAAACTATTAAAGGTATCAACAAAATTTAAAGTCAGTCTTATTCAGTAGTATTCTCAGATATTATATCGTAATTTTCGCTTTATAAGTTTTTTAAAGAACATTTAAAATTAAACATAAACTGTAATTACCGACTTTTTTGATGTCGCAGCTTATTTTGTGCAACCACTTTATGTATGTATGTATGTTTGTTTCATTCGAAAGTTGTTTATTTTTAGAAGGTTTTTCTACTTCTACATTGTTTTCCACATTATTAATAAAGTATTTTAAACTTTCGAAGGATTAAAATATAGTTTAAAAAAAAGTTAAAAATACATTTTTTAAAAGCATTTAATTATTTTATTTTTTTCAAGCAACAAAACAAGCTAAAACGTAAAAAAAAAAGTTTAGAATTATCTAAAAAATCATAGAATCTGATGACTTACGACCTAGATTTTCAAAATATGTAATCCTACGCTTCGTATGAGTAAATTGAGTTGGGAAAATGGTCTTGATCAGAACGAAATGGGCTAACAATGTTATGTGAAAACCATTTGAGTCCTTAAACGAGATCACACACTTATAGACCAATCAAGTTGAAATATGCTACTTATATTAAAATAGGCTATTAAGCACGTCATTCGTCCCATTTTCAGTTGCAATAATTTTTATTCCCGTTACTCGTAGAGTAAAAGGGTATATAGTATTCGTGCAAAAGTATGTTACAGGGAGAAGGAAGCTTTTCCGACCCTATAAAGTATATATATTCTTGATCAGGATCACAAGCCGAGTCGATATAGCCATGTCCGTCTGTCCGTCTGTCTGTCTGTCCGTCTGTATGAACGCTGAGATCTCGGAAACTACAAAAGCTAGAAAGTTGGGATTAACCACACATATTCTTGGGCTTCCTACGCAGCGCAAGTTTGTTTCAGCCGTGGGCCACGCCCCCTCTAACGGCCACAATCGCCTTTAACGATTTTATGTGTGTATGTATCTTTGTCTCGCGCCCACACCTTTAAAGATTTTGGAAACGTTAATATGCAGTTTTGTTGTGTTTATCAATACCTAACGAAATGTAGAAGAAATTTTTAAAAAAGGACCATTCGTTAAAAAGTTGTGCCTGATCAAAGTTTTATATATCCATCTCCCTCGCACTCCCTTTAGCTGAGTAACGGGTATCTGATAGTCGGGGCACCCGATTAAAGCGTTCTCCCTTGTTTTTCTTTAGAGTTCTAACAGATTAATTATTATTACTACTAAATGCTATTAGTGTGCTTCCAACGAAGTTCCTATTCTTACAATACCCACCTAAAAACTAAGGCTAAGCAAAGGGGCAGTAATGATATAGTATGAGCATGTTCTGAGGTTACTGAGGGTGGAAGAATTTGTATGCCCTGCTACGTCGGCATATTAGTGCCCCAGTCCTGAGAAGGACTTGGGCCGAGGAAGTTGCGTCCTGAGCAGGCACGCTGGCTGCCGGCTAAGCTCGCCGTATTTGGGTGGGTTCTTTGGAAGCCACTCCCTCTCCAACATAATGAGAATACATTTATCGCGCCTGAAAGTAGATAGAATTCGTAGAGTTCGTCGGTTTTCTGTCTGCACTGCCCCACAAGCTTAGCTGTCGCTTGATCGTAACACGATCGGGCTGTGTTTCGGCCACATTCCCTCCCCTTCACACATTCGTGTGCCAAATGGATCGTCGCGAGCCGCGCTATACGATCCCCTAATGTCGCGGTCGTCAGTCAAAAGTTATGTCATTGTTCTTGACCCCTTCTTCCATGTTTACCAGCTCTCCCTTTTAATTGGTTTCTACCAAGACATTATGAAGTTGTAGAAAGATTTCTTGTAGGTGTGCATAATGTTGACAAACACTTTTGGGACTATTAATTTTGAAAACAGTTTGTGTAGACTACCATATAAATTCAAGGCCTACACAAATATTGACTGATCACGGATATATACGTATAATTAGTTGATAAAAAGGATCCGTGTTCCGACAAACTTACCCCTTTGTTAGTCCTGGGCGATGAGATCTCGACGCTCCGGATCCTGGGCTTTGGAAGATACTATAATTCATATATACAGCTGCGGTCAAAATAATAGTAGTGTCCACAGAGCATTTCTGGGAACCCCAAAAAACACCTTTAAAAATTTGTTTACAATTCTTTTTTTTAATTTTCACTGAAACTCAGCTATTAGTAGGTAATAATAATAAACAACAACTTAGGACACTTCGTAAGATTTTTCAGAAAAAAAAAATTTATAATTTTACCAAATTTTGCTCGGTCAAAATAATAGTAGTGAAAAGTTTCAAAAATTTGTACAGCCAAAAAAAACGTTTTAAAATTGAATGATTAAATGTATAAAATAGACCCATATTTAAGGTTTTTTTTAGTATTTTGTTACATATCCTTTCAATTAATTTATTGTATGCATGTCCTTAGAGGAAAAGAGCTCGAAGATCATTGTACAGCTTTCCAACGTTGAAAGTTATTACATGGTTTTATTTCCGAGACTTCTTTGCACCATAAATTCTTAATTGGATTGAGATCGGGTGACTTTGCGGGCCACTCCATGGCATTTACTTGATTAGCTGCGAACCACTCTATAGCGAGTATGCTAGGGAGCTTTGGATTGTTATCCTGTTGAAACGTCCAAACATGAGGCATGTCCTCAGAGGCATATTGGAGCATCACGTCGTTCAAAATGCTGACGTATTGATAACGATCCATAATGGATTTGACCCAATATTGGCCCAACTCCATAGTACGAAAAACTCGCCCTAATCATAGTGGATGAACGTGCTTTACCGTTTTTAAGGTATATTTTGGATTAAAAAATGATAAGGTTGGTCGTCTAACAAACTGCTGAGAGTCACGGCTACCAAAAAAAAATATATTGGACTCATCTGTAAAAAAAAGAATTCCTCCACTTCACCAAAGGCCAATTTAAGTTTTCTCTTGCAAACTTTGAACTTTTGGCGATATGTTGTATGTAAGATACGGCTCTTTTCTTGGACTTCTTCAAATGAGGTTATTATCTCTAAGCCGTCTTCTTACTGTTCCCAAACTTACATTTAAGTCACAAATTTTGTTAGTGGTACTGCAGACGCAAATGGCTGGATCCTTGACTGTCTTGCTAATTGATCCACTGATCTTTTGTCCAATAACTTGGGTCGACAACGCGTTTCATTTGATGGGTCATATTTAATAGCATTTCTAACCATTGTAGAAAAGCATCCAATGATATTTTGCACTTTGACATACGTCTTTTCAGCAGAAATCCATTTTTAAATCAGATCTTGCCTCTCGGCAGTAAAATGTTTGCCACGTCGCATGTAGCCAGGACTAACTGTTGAGGAAGGATCTTGAAATGCTAGGGACTAATAAATAACACCCCAAAGTATTGTTAAACAACACAGACGTTGTTTAACATGGAGTAAATTTAATTATTCTTGATAATTTCTCTGCCACTACTATTATTTTGACTGAGTCCAATACGTGCATCCTTGCAAATTAAATCGAAAATAAATACAAAGAGTGAAGATATCCTAACACAACTACACATTTTTAAAGAGCAGATAATTACAGTTACTTTTGTGAAAGAATGAGTTGGATAAGTGAAGAAATAAAGAAAATATTGAGAAAAAACTCTGTGCGCGACCGACACTACTATTATTTTGACCGCAACTGTATATATATATATATATATATACGTGCGTCAAACCACTGTTGTTCTTAACTACATTATTTTTACTTAAATAATATATTATATTATATTATGTTAGCTGCATGCGTCGATTTCAACGACTGGTAGCGAGACTCGGTTCTCAAATTAATCCTAACTGTTCACCCAATGCCTTCTTTTAATTCGGTTAGTTAATTGCCTTTAAAAATACCTTATAATTCGTTCAGTTATTATTGTGACTATCTTCACTGATGGATCAGGTTTCTGATCTCTTGATTTTTACTTGTTCACCATTTTTAATTAAATTGCGCTATGTATAAGTGTCATTAATTTTCATTGCCTCGTTTTGGGCTTTACTGTTTTAACACATTTGGTACTGCACACTACCTTTTCCAAAGTGGGCCATAGTCACTGCGCCTCGAAACGGATCGCTGCTACATCTTTTTCACATTCAGAAGCGTGGGTACCAAAGAGGGCTGCGGAAACTGACATCGGAGTATTGTTCGCTTGTCAGAAGGCGTCCTTTCGTCCGATCTTCTCCCTGGTTTTGGTGAAATTGGCGGCGGTATCCGGTTCTTCAGAACCTTGCTGATCGATAGGCGTGTCCGTATCGAGGACAGTAGAAGAGGACAACGGGTCCTGGTGGCATTGGACTCCGTGGGCAGATGCCCGAAGCCCGTGGGGAAAATCCTCCTCACTCGGAGCTAGCGGCTACCGGCGGTATGAGACGAGAGTAGTTCCTGTCTTGAACTTCCCGTCGAACGGATAGTTTTGTTCTTCGTGCTCGATTGTATGGTTACCGGCTGTATCTGGGAATCTGACTCCTTCTCTGTGGAGTTTTAGTTATTTTATACAGTATCTAGAGCTTTCGTTTTGCTTCCGGGTTCTTATTTTCGTACCAAAGTGTTCCCATCTAGGTACTCATTTTCCCTTGCTCTAGCTAGCTGACGCTAGCTGAAGTGGGTCAGCTTTCGGGTTCATATCGGTCTCTCGTTGCTTTACTGACCGCTATATTTTTCTATGGAATTGCTTAATTTTTGCAATATATTGCATTGTGCAAATTTTGGTCTTTCTATGTTCTTTCGCAACTTTACGGACTGTGGCTTCTGCTGTCCCCTTCATTCCTCTCCTCTTGCCATAACCTGCGCTCGAAACAACCCGTTACTCGTAAAGTGAAAGGGTTTATTGTATTCGTGCGAAAGTATGTAACAGGGAGAAGGAAGCGTTTCCGATCCTATAAAGTATATATATTCTTGATCAGGATCACTAGCCGAGTCGATCTAGCCATGTCCGTCTGTCTGTCTGTCCGTCTGTTCGTCCGTATGAACGCTGAGATCTCGGAAACTATAAAGGCTAGAAGATTGGCATTTTGCATGCATATTCTTGGAGCTTCTGATATTCGGGACACCGGACTATGGCGTTCTCTCTTCTTTTTTTTAAGAATGAATGATTTAAACATTTATCTTCAACATTTAATAAAAAATTCGCTCAAAAAATGTTTAAAACTAGGCCTAAAAAGTAGTTTTACAGACAGCACAACCATTGAGTTAAAGTTCCAGGCGCGTTTTTTTTATAGTGGTGTCCCCCCTAGGCCTAGTCCACGCTGCAGATCCGAATATAACAAAGAGTGTCCTAATTAACAGCTGAGTTGTTATCGAAGGTGTAATAAAAATATATATGCGAAATTTTTTGATGTATGTTAAATATGAAATTAAAACATCGTGCAAGTACAAATTGAAAAAAAACGAGGACGGAAGCTAACTTCGGCAAGCCGAAGTTTTAATACCCTTGCAGATTTCACCCTCTAGATCTTGTAGCGAGTGTGGGCGTTAAAATGGGCGTGGCACATAAGCATAATAAACTTTACCCTGATCAAGGTACGCACAAAAAAATACGATTTGGAAAGTTTCATGGGAATAGCTTATATTCTGCGCGAAATATCCTGAAAAACGACACATTTTGACCGATTTCACCCTATTGTTCCTATGGGAGCTATAAGATATAGACGTCCGATCGGCACGCGCTTTTACCCTGATCAAGGTATGCGTAAAATAATAAGATTTAGAAAGATTCTTGTCAATAGCTCTTACACTGAGCGAAATATCTTCATTTTGTGAAAGCTATATCCGATTGTTCCTATGGGAGCTATAGGATATAGACATCCGATCGGGTCGGCTTTCAAACTTGATCTGCGTACACATGTTTTAGGACGACTGTGAAAGTTTCAAGGCGCTAGCTTTTAAACTGAGCTCGCAAACGGTATTGAAACAGACGGACAGACGGACATGGCTATATCGACTCCCCTATTGATCCTGATCAAGAATATATATACTTTATGGGGTCGGAAACGTCTCCTTCACTGCGTTACAAAGTTCTGACCAAAATTATAATACCCTTTGCAAGGGTATAAAAATGCAACGAGTCACAAGTAAAATTTGGCATGACATTAAAAAAAAATCGCCGCGCTTTCGATAACAACTCAGCTGTTAATTAGGACACTCTTTGTTATATTCGGATCTGAAGCGTGGACTAGGCCTAAGGGGGACACCACTATAAAAAAAAACGCCTTTACCTCAATGGTGGTGCGGAAAAGTGTTTATTGAAACTATTTAAATAAATATAAAGATACAAATTGTTTGAGTTTTATTTAATACATTAAACTGGTGGGGGACCTTGGATGGTTATGATCGTTCCTGGCCGTCACTAAAATCTCGATACAGCATTGTGATAACAATCATATGTCCTTTATAGACCACTCTCCACTCATAACATGATTATTTGCATACGTTTTTTTCAGTAGACAAAAAATAAAATTCAAAAATGTGACAAAATTCTACACTTTTTTTATAGGAACTCATTTAAGCAATTAAATAATTTTATAGGAACTCACTTAAACAATTAATTGATTTAATAGGAACTCATTTAAACGTAATTACTTTGATTGAAAATATGAGAAAAGCAACCTTGTTTTTTATAGCAAAACCGATAACTTTGAAATTAAATTAAATTAATTAAATTAAATTAAATTAAATTAAATTAAATTTTTAGCGATTTTGCGGTACAAAAGGCTTTGTTAACCGTTTAGGGCCAATAAGAAATTTGTGAATTTGCATGTTGGTCACGAGTTTAGCACATCCTGCTCGTCCCATCATATGTTCTCGATATCTCCTTTCCCGTAAGAGACTTACCTTCTGTTTTCATCCATCTTTGTACAATAAGTAGAACAACTTCCACTGTTAACATCGTCCCATTCGCTTTTACCATTGTTTTATGGTAATAATTTTAGTGGATCAACCTGCAAAATGAGCTGGACACGAGTTTAGCACACTTTAGCACAATTATACTTTTTTTACCCTTCTGATTATTTTCGTTGACTATTTACTTCTTATCCTAATTAATGAACCTTAGTAAGCTACAAAAATGAAGAAAAGAAAATTCTATATAAATCGCAAGGACTCTGGCACATAAATAACTAAAATCATCTAAATATCCCTTTTAAGCAGGATAAGTGTCCAAATTGGTCCTAGTCTATTAAATTTACTTGTTTTACTTAAAATTATATTTATAACTAGCAGGGTCGGTATCCCGCAGCTTCGCCTGCGGAAACTAAAAATAAAATTACCATTTGTTTAAACAATTTGAGGCACCTGCAAGGAAGAGCAAGAGAATCAATTGATTTGAATATTTAGTGTTCTTTTATTATTTTCAATGCGATTTGAATTGTAAGACACAAACATCTGTAAGAAAATGTTTTAAATCTGTTGTAAATGTAAATTAAATATTGTTTTAGCAAAAGGATATCAGTATTATCATGAATTTGAATCTAAGCGAATATCACTTCCTTAGTCAGCTGCAATGCGCACACACGCACATATCTAGTGGTTGTGTGTGTAAAATACGCATTTTTTTTGCTAGTTCATATTTGGTGCGTGTGTGTGTTCGCAGCGGAGCGAATTAATGTTTTTGTTGTTTCAACAAATTCACAGTTTGTCAATAACTCAACGTTTGAAAACTTATAAATAGTTTGAACACATTTCGTCTTAGCTGATCGGGTTCTTGGATTTTAAAAATAAAAATATTTTTAAGGAAAACTTCGACTGTATAACCGTTTCAAAAATCTAAAGCTGATCGGAGCAGCATGATTAGCACGTTTAGCTAAAAAAAAATGGTGCAAAAGAATCGATTTTCGATATAATCGATTTTTTAACCGCGCATTTTAAATGTGCTGTGACTCCACATATGTGGAGGCCGTGACGTCAGAATGGCACAACAAAATTGGGAAATATTGGGGACTTGGACTTTTAAACCATTTTAACAAAATTTATAACAGAGAAATGGCAAAAAAAAATCTAATTTTGGGGCACATTGGGGTCGTTTATTGTTCTAATTTATACCTCACACGCGGCTCCTAATTATTCTTCGAATTAATGTGATTTTTTTGGATTTTTATGTCAATCCGTTCTGGGTGAAATTTGCTACTGGACGTTTTTTATTAGTCCTGTAACGAACTGTTTTTATAGTTTGCTCGCCAAATTTATATAAACGTGACCACCCGTTTAACAGTAACAACACTTCAGAACTCGGTTAAGAAGACGTTTATTTACGGCTTTGGTGCTCCTCCTGCGGCGCCGCTCGGTGATTCCTCGCTGCTGGTGGTCATGGCCGCTCCGGGTACTTTCGCTGCCACTCGTAGACGAGGGCGTGGAGTTCGACCGTTGGTCTTAGGGAAGCGTCACCGTTCTCAGACTAGGGTGAACAGGCACCACGCTTGCGAGACCTTCGCCCTGCCAGCCGTACCTTCCTGTCCCTTGCTCTGTCCCGGCCGGTCCCGCTAGACGCTCACTTAGTTTTCTTTGACGCTCCGGAACTACGGCCAGAGTACGTCAGCAGTCCCTGTAGCCAACGCCCAGAGAAAGACGAACGTTCCACCCTAGTCTTCCCTCCTGGCTTTTGCGATCGTACCTGAAGCTCGGCTTTTTACGCGGTCCCTGGATGCTTGTCCTCGTCGACGTCCTGCGCGATTTGCTGCGGCGTTCCACGCTGCTCGCATGAAGTCCGCTGTTCGTGCTCTTCACTCTGCTGGTGGTGATGCCCGTGCCAAGTCTGCCTATAACCTGCGCAACTGATCGGTATTACGGCCGACGCAGCTGGGCTAATCGGTATTACAGCCAATGTAGCCGGACTAGTCGGTATTACAGCCGACACAGCTAGCCTGATCGGTATTACAGCCAACGCAGCTAAACTGACTGGTGTTACAACTAACGTAGCCGGACTAATCGGTATTACAGCCAATCTAGTCTGGATAGTCGGAATTGCAGCCAACCTTGATGTCCTGCAGACATAGCCGTGTGTGGCCTTTAAAAACCTCAGCTACCTGTGTCTCAATTCGGTGACTTGCTTGGTACCGAACGTCTCGACGTAGCTGGTTTTCACGGTTGTATATCCTTGACTTTGACTTTTACTAGACGTTATTCACTCGCGGTTTGATGCTCGATGACTGGTCCTGATTCCACCGCTGGGCCCGCTTATATAACCCTCCGGCGCACGGCACCACACTGAAGTCCAAAGTGCGCTTTCGCTATGACTAGTGCCGTCTTGCTCTGACGCCTCTCTCCGCTCCGTCTCTCCAAACTCTCTTTGGGCTTGTACTCTGTACCCTCGTACTCTCCAAACTCACTCCGTACTTCTCTTCACTCTATCTTTAAATGCTTTCTCAAAACTCTCCTTTCCTGCGTTGCCGTTACTACGCGAATTATTTGCGTAAATAGCAACTGGCAGGTCTCCATGCAGTTATTCCTGGGTTTACTTGTGCGAAGTTATTTAACTTCTCACAGTCCTCTTTTATTAGTTTAGAGATGACATGTGTTTATATTGACATAAAACTTTGCAAATCTAATTTCTTTAATTTATACATACTATGTATACCTTGCTCAGGGTACAAATTTTTTCCAAGCAGACTACTATATACCTCAGCTGTCATTTAAAAATTTAATTTGACCCCATAAAGTATATATATTCTTGACCAGGATCAATAGAGGAGTCGATATAGCCATGTCCGTCTGTTTTTCAGGATATTTCGCGCAGTGTAAAAGCTATTGCCATGAATTTTTCCAAATCGTATTTTTTGTGCATATCCCATTTTCTATCAACAGTAGACTTATGTCATTTATGTGTATCTGAAAAGGTTTAACAAGATAGTATGAACTATTCCACCCAGAACTAACTCGATATGTAGGCTAGGTGTTAGTGTGTTGGAACACAGTGCGATGAACACGAGTTCGAATCAAACAGTTTTTTTTAATTATACCCGTTACTCGTAGAGTAAAAGGGTATATTGTATTCGTGCAAAAGTATGTAACAGGTAGAAGGAAGCGTTTCCGACCCTATAAAGTATATATATTCTTGATCAGGGTCACTAGCCGAGTCGATATAGCCATGTCCGTCTGTCCGTCTGTCAGTCTGTCAGTCTGTCAGTCTGTCAGTCTGTCAGTCTGTCAGTCTGTCAGTCTGTCAGTCTGTCAGTCTGTCAGTCTGTCAGTCTGTCAGTCTGTCAGTCTGTCAGTCTGTCAGTCTGTCAGTCTGTCAGTCTGTCAGTCTGTCAGTCTGTCAGTCTGTCAGTCTGTCAGTCTGTCAGTCTGTCAGTCTGTCAGTCTGTCAGTCTGTCAGTCTGTCAGTCTGTCAGTCTGTCAGTCTGTCAGTCTGTCAGTCTGTCAGTCTGTCAGTCTGTCAGTCTGTCAGTCTGTCAGTCTGTCAGTCTGTCAGTCTGTCAGTCTGTCAGTCTGTCAGTCTGTCAGTCTGTCAGTCTGTCAGTCTGTCAGTCTGTCCGTCTGTCCGTCCGGATGAACGCTGAGATCTCAGAAACTACAAAAGCTAGGGAATTGGGATTACCCACACATATTCTTTGGCTTTCTACGCAGCGCAAGTTTGTTTCAGCCGGGGGCCACGCCCCCTCTAACGCCCACAATCGCCTTACGCCCACAATAAACGAGTTTAAAAAATGTCTGGCGCCCACACCTTTAAAGATTTTGGAAAAGTAAAAATGCAGTTTTATTGCATTTATCAATGTCGAAGAAATTTAGAAATGTAGAAGAAATTTTTCAAATCGGACCATTCGATAAAAAGTTATGCCAGGTTAAACATTTTCTATCTCCATCTCCCTCGCACTCACTTTGGCTGAGTAACGGGTATCTGATAGTCGGGGCACCCGACTATAGCGTTCTCTCTTGTTTTATTTAAAGTCGTATTATTTTTTTGGATTACCATTAGGCGGGGGGTATGATAACAATACCTAAAATGTATCTCTCTCTCAGACTGTCAGACTGACAGACTTTTGCACGAATACAATATACCCTTTTACTCTACGAGTAAAATACAATTTGATAATTTATGAACAACATTATGGAACAATCAAAATGGACCAAACTAATTAAAGTGTTATTGCACATTTATAATTAATTATTGAAATAACCCAAATATATTTATACTTTCTCGTTTCAGAACTAAACAAGAATCCTGTGGAAGGATTCTCGGCTGGTTTAATTGATGAAAATGATATTTTTCGCTGGGAAGTCTTAATCATTGGACCACCAGATACGCTATAGTATGTTATTAACTTTAAATTATTTTTAAAAAGCAAACTTCCGTTACTTTTACGTTTAACTAAGCCTAGTTTAACTACTACATACTATAAAAATTATTCTGGGGTGTCACAGTCGACGGTTTTGGGTACGGAGCCCTGCACCAATCAACAGTTTTCAAAACTTTTTATGTTTCGAAACATTTTTACAGTAAGATTCGAATGATTTGAAATATCTAACGCAGTTGAATTTTATGTCTCAGTCTTTAACGTAACTTATAAAGAAAAGCTCTTATAGAAAATTTGTTTATTAACAGGAAAAAACAAGAGAGAACGCTATAGTCAGGTGCCCCGACTATCAGATACCCGTTACTCAGCTAAAGGGAGTGCGAGGGAGATATATATATAACTTTGATCGATCACAACTTTTTAACGAATGGTCCGATTTGAAAAATTTCTTCTACATTTCGATAGGTATTGATAAACACAATAAAACTGCATGTTTACTTTTCCAAAATATTTAATGGTGTCGGCGCCAGACACAGAAACACGCACACATAAAATCGTTTAAGGCGATTGTGGGCGTTAGAGGGGGCGTGGCCATCGGCTGAAACAAACTTGCGCTGCGTAGGAAGCCCAAGAATATGTGTGGGTAATCCCAACTTTCTAGCTTTTGTAGTTTCCGAGATCTTAGCGTTCATACAGACAGACAGACAGACAGACAGACAGACGGACAGACGGACATGGCTATATCGACTCGGCTTGTGATCCTGATCAAGAATATATATACTTCATAGGGTCGGAAACGCTTCCTTCTCCCTGTTACATACTTTTGCACGAATACAATATACCCTTTTACTCTACGAGTAACGGGTTAAAAATGGCCAACTAGTGAAACTTTGTAAAAGCAACGCCTCCGCAATGTTTCGAATCACCTTGGAATGTTTTGAATCCTAGTGATATGTTTCGAAACATATATACAGTTGACATAAGGGATTCGTATGTTCCGAATTTTTTAATCATGCTGTTGATTCATGCAGGGCTATAGTCCGTAAACCAAAAAAACGTGCGTAAAATCAAATTTCGTCCTTGAAAGTTGTAAGGCACATCATTCGAGAGTAAATTTATCCACTATTATAAAAATGGTGCCATTTTAGAAACCAGATTTTTTCAAAAAAGATAAGGCATTTCTAAGTTTTCCAGAGATTTTCTAAAAAGTCGCCTTTTTCAGCTATATGGACGTTGATGCACTTCGAGCAGTACAAACAAAAGTAGCCTTACGTTTTAATCCCAGTTTAAACTACGAAGGGCAAAAAGGAGAATTTTTTTTTGCACCGACTCAATACGGTCGATGTGCACCTGATATTGTGGACTCCAAACTGAAGAACAATATTCCAAAATAGGACGGACAAGGGAGGTATATAATAATCTGACCAACGCTTTATAAACCCAAAAACACTCATAGCTTTATTGACAGTGGCCATTATGTGGCAATCAAATTTAAGTTTTGGGTCGAGAAGAACACCTAAATCGTTAATTGAATATATACGGTCGAGTGGTGTATTTTGAAGAGAATAACTAATAAACGTAGGAGTACCCCTATAAAAAGTCATAACGTTGCATTTAAGGCAGTTCAGATTTAAAAGATTGTACTCACACCGTCAGTCTGCATGTTATTCTTATATCCATTTATTACAATAGATGACAGTTCAAGAAGGTTGGTGGTGGTCGATCTTCGCTTAATAAAACCATGCTGACACGGTGATATTAGCGAGGAACATAAATGCTGCAAATGAGAAGTAATAATACATTCAAATGCTTTAGGAATTGCCGACAATTTAGAAATGCCTCTGTAATTCTGGGCATCCGCCTTCGCACCCTTTTTGTGGAGTGGAATAATGAAAGAGTCCTTCCAGATAGTTGGAAAAACTGATGATGAAATAGACAAATGAAAAAGTTTAAGAATCGGTTTACAAATGGTTGAAGCACAAAACTTAAGCACACTCCCAGGGAGTCCATCAGGACCGGGAGAATACGTTGGCGTTGTTGTTGCTAAATTCTTTAAAAGAGAACTTTCGGTAATTACAGGGGTAAAAATACAATTAGGGTTATAAGGGGTTAGGGTAGATAGGGTTTGACCAAGCAGCCGAACTATAAGTAGTTTGGAAAAACTCGGCAAATAAATCCGGAATTTCAGAATCCGACGATGCCTCTTTTAAGTTTAAACGTACCGATGAAGGCAATGCCGAAGACTTACGCTTCGCATTAACGAAGTTATAAAACTGCTTCGGATCATTTGAAAACTCGAATTTACATCGATTTAAATACATGGAATAGCAACGAGCTAGAAATGAACGAGCCACAACATATTTCGCAAAATCAGATGGCTTACCCGTTTTTTTATACTTTTTATAAGTGTTGGATTTAAGATTTGTAAGTCTTTGAAGCGCATTGTTAAACCAAGGAGGCCTGTTTAGCTTCGGAGGAAGACTGTCAGGAACGCATTCGTCAAAAAAAGTGTTTAAAACGCTATAGAAAAGTTCAATTGCACTGTCAATATCCATGCAATTGTACAAATCAGTCCAATTATATTGCGAAATCATGTAGTTTAGTTTATTATAGTCACATTTACGAAAGCATCTCCTTTTAGTTTGAGGAACTAAAGGAGAAAGGGTATCAGTACAGGGGAGGCCAATTGTCAATTCCAAAGTTGGATGATATCGGTCTTCAGGTACAACAAGTGCGTCAATTCTAGCTACAGTGACTTCCTGCGGATCTAAAACAAATACTAGATCTAATTGTCTATTTAATGAATTTCGTATAAAGCTTACTTGCTGTAACGATAAAATCATGGGCGGATAAAGGAGTAGCGACAAGTGAGTCAGTGGGAAGAGACCAAGAGATATTAGGGAGATTAAAGTCACCCAAAACAATCAAAAGGTCTCTGTTGGAAAGAAAGGATAGAACAGATTTTATAGCAGACATATGGTGCTCATAATTATTATTAAATTATTCAGCTATAAGAATATCTTAACAAACAAGGTATTAATTCGTATCTTTGGTTCTATTGATTGGTATGTTTGTTAAGTGTAAAAAAAACTTTAAAAAAAACAGCAAAACAGAAAACTTAAGAACAAATTTTATTTTACCTAACAATAAATAAATTCGTTGATTTGCTAACCATTTTTAAAGGACCATCTGAATTGACCAACTACTAGTTAGTTTTTATACCCGTTACTAGTAGAGTAAAGGGTATATTGTATTCGTGCAAAAGTATATAACAGCCAGAAGGAAGCATTTCCGACTATATAAAGTATATATATTCTTGATCTGGATCACTAGTCGAGTCCATCTGTCCGTCTGTCTGTCTGTATGAACGCTAAGGTTTTGGAAACTACAAAACCTACCCACACATATTCTTGGGCTTCCTACGCAGCGCTTCAGCAGATGGCCACGCCCCCTCTACACCCTCAATCGCCCTAAACGACTTTATGTGTGTGTGTTTGTGTCTGGCGCCCACACCTTTAAAAATTTTGAAAAAGTAAAAATGCAGATTTTTTAAACCGGACCATTCTTTAAAAAGTTATGCTCGGTCAAAGTTGTATATATCCATCTCCGTCGCACTTCCTTTAACTGAGTAACGGGTATCTGATAGTCGGGGCACCCGACTATAGCGTTCTCTCTTGTTTTTTGTTTGAGAAACTGCGTGTATTTCGCAACAGGAACCATTATCCAAAAAAAAACCGATTCTTAAAAGAGAACCGCAACCGGTACTGATACCAAAACAAAAATTTTATTTGGAACCGATTGCTGTATTGCTGGTACCAGTTTCGGTATTTATACCCATTATTTGTAGAGTAAAATGGTTTATTGTATTCGTGCAAAAGTATGTAACAGGGAGAAGGAAGCCTTTTTTTTTTTTTTTGGTATAGCAGTATAACAGCCCTTTCTGTGATGTGGAAAAAATAAATTAAAACTTAGCTATAAAACATAGAAACATACAGTTGCTGTCAAAATAGTAGTAATGTTCCTGTCCTCCGTTTTAAAAGATTGGGGGTTTGAAATATAAAGAGTTCCACTTTTAAAATGCGTTGACACCACAAAAGAAGCCTGTAATACCCCTTTCATTAACTTGAACTTCATAAATGTTTTTTTTTTTTTTACTAAAATACATGTATAACCCAAATAAAATTTGTAATATTTTTTCGAACTCGCTTTAGGGGTTATTTTTGCAGTAAAAGTTAACTTGTGTATTCGTAACGAATTCAAATTTGTCGCATCCAGCGAGGTAAATTTAAAAATTTAATTTAATTTTGTAACACAGTGTAATTACACCCGTTACTCGGCCCGCCCTAGCAAACTATTCCAGCCACTTTCCCTTCACATGCATTTTCTATTGCAGCGTGCCGAATGAGAAAATATTAGAAAGTGTATTTAATGACGAGTGTAATAATTTTTCGTCACAAATGTTGATATCAGAACTTTTGTATGTTGAAGGTGCGATCGTCACTAAATTTTTACCTCGTTAAGAGGTGTTTTTATTTGATACCAGAAGTTTTTGTTTGTTTACATTTGCTCTCATAGGAGCTAATATATACATTTAAATTTATAATTTTTAAACTATTGTATTTAAACGAATTAACTTAAACAAGAAAGGAAGCTAGCTTCGGCCAGCCGAAGCTTATATACCCTTGCAGATAAAACAAATACCTATTCGTCTTTATCGTCTTCACTCTTCACAGGCATTTTCTATTACAGCGTGCCGAATGAGAAAATTTTAGAAAGTGTATTTGATGACGAGTGTAATAATTTTTCGTCACAAATGTTGATATCAGAACTTTTGTATGTTGAAGGTGCGATCGTCACTAGTTTTTTTACATCGTTAAGAGGTTTTACATATGCTCTCACAGGAGCTAATATATTTATTTTAATTTAAATGGTTTAACCATAATTCTTAAACTATTGGATTTAAACGAATTCACTTAAAAACGTTCAAGTATTTCAAAATAACTTTTAAACGAGGTATATCACATGTCTGTAGCTTTAGTAGTGTAGAACTTACGATCTAACGAAAGTAAGCTATTTTTAGTTTTTTTCCCGCTAAAGCAGCGGGTTTTTCTAAAAGTCGTAAAACAAAAGTTTCCTATTTGGAACTCCTTAAAACAATTGAAATGATTCCATGACCCTAAAATACAGTTTGGATACGCACATACAGCTGCGGTCAAAATAATAGTAGTGCCCACAGAGGATTTCTAGGAACCCCAAAAAACACCGTTAAAAATTTGTTTAAAATTTTTGTTTTTAATTTTTACTGAAACTCAGCTATAAGTAGGTAATAATAATAAACAACAACTTAGGATACTTCGTATGATTTTTCAGAAAAAAATAAAAATGTGTTATTTTCCCAAATTTTGTTCGGTCAAAATAATAGTAGTGAAAAGTTTCAAAAATTTTTATATCCAAAATAAAACGTTTTAAAATTGAATGATTAAATGTATAAAATATACCTATAATTAAGGTTTTTTTTTAGTATTTTGTTGCATATCCATTGCTTGCAATAACAGACGCACAGCGCCTGTGCATGAAATTAAGTTATTTTATGCATGTCCTTAGAGGAAAAGAGCTCGAAGATCATTGTACAGCTTTCCAACGTTGAAAGTTATTACATGGTTTTATTTCCGAGGCTTCTTTGCACCATAAATTCTCAATTGGATTGAGATCGGGTGACTTTGCGGGCCACTCCATGGCATTTACTTGATTAGCTGCGAACCACTCTATAGCGAGTTTGCTAGGGAGCTTTGGATTGTTATCCTGTTGAAACGTCCAAACATGAGGCATGTCCTCAGAGGCATATTGGAGCATCACGTCGTTCAAAATGCTGACGTATTGATAACGATCCATAATGGATTTGACCCAATATTGGCCCAACTCCATAGTACGAAAAACTCGCCCTAATCATAGTGGATGAACGTGCTTTACCGTTTTTAAGGTATATTTTGGATTAAAAAATGATAAGGTTGGTCGTCTAACAAACTGCTGAGAGTCACGGCTACCAAAAAAAAATATATTGGACTCATCTGTAAAAAAAAGTATTCCTCCACTTCACCAAAGGCCAATTTAAGTTTTCTCTTGCAAACTTTGAACTTTTGGCGATATGTTGTATGTAAGATACGGCTCTTTTCTTGGACTTCTTCAAATGAGGTTATTATCTCTAAGCCGTCTTCTTACTGTTCCCAAACTTACATTTAAGTCACAAATTTTGTTAGTGGTACTGCAGACGCAAATGGCTGGATCCTTGACTGTCTTGCTAATTGATCCACTGATCTTTTGTCCAATAACTTGGGTCGACAACGCGTTTCATTTGATGGATCATATTTAATAGCATTTCTAACCATTGTAGAAAAGCATCCAATGATATTTTGCACTTTGACATACGTCTTTTCAGCAGAAATCCATTTTTAAATCAGATCTTGCCTCTCGGCAGTACAGTGTTTGCCACGTCGCATGTAGCCAGGACTAACTGTTGAGGAAGGTTCTTGAAATGCTAGGGACTAATAAATAACACCCCAAAGTATTGTTAAACAACACAGACGTTGTTTAACATGGAGTAAATTTAATTATTCTTGATAATTTCTCTGCCACTGCTATTATTTTGACTGAGTCCAATACGTGCATCCTTGCAAATTAAATCGAAAATAAATACAAAGAGTGAAGATATCCTAACACAACTACACATTTTTAAAGAGCAGACAATTACAGCTACTTTTGTGAAAGAATGAGTTGGATAAGTGAAGAAATATAGAAAGTATTGAGAAAAAACTCTGTGCGCGACCGACACTACTATTATTTTGACCGCAACTGTACAACATTTAATGCTTGGGTAGCGTTTATTCTTCTGAGTTGGCAAAAGTGGTTATTTTTGTTTCTGAATAACTTTTAAACGTGACTTTTTGTAATGTGTAATGTGTTATATATCAAAACTTAAAGAATCTCAAGGGCTATTCAGTTTAAAGGTTTAAAGAAAATCGTTAGAGCCGTTTTTGAGAAAAATAAAAAAAAGCTAAAAATAACCTTAAAAAAATGGTTTTGTGCATAACTTTTTAGCTATTGCATATACATAAAAAGTGCTGAGAAGGCATTTATTGTACTTCAATGTACCTTTAAAATGAGGTAATGCACAAGTCTGTAGCTTAAGTATATCGCAAGTAATGGGCTTACGAAATTTAGCCATTTATAGCTGTTTTCCCGCTAAACTAACGAGTTTTTCCAAAAGTGGTATAACTTATGTTTCTTATATCAAGCTGTTTAACACCATATAAAATTTTCAGGATTTTAAACCAACGTTTTGGGACAAACTGGCAAACAGAATTAAATTTTCATTTTGGGAAGAAGAAGAAAATATTCTTTAGGCATTTATCCCCACCGGCACCAACATCTCCAAAACTTTTTTACTTTCTCCGCTCTCTCTCCCAAGCCAATTGATTTTTTTAAAGTCTTGGTATGCAACCCTGTTAGTTTTGCTATACCTTTAGATTGGTGTATCACTTATTATGATCGGACCATCACAGCAGATTTTCAATTCTGCGGCTATATATAGTAGTCGCCTTCGCACAATCTCCTTGTGCGCTTCGTCACTACATGGACTGACGTCCATAGTGATATATATTCTTGATCAGGATCACTAGCCGGTCGATCTAGTCGATGTCCGTCTGTCCGTCTGTCTGGCCGTTCGTATGAACGCTGAGATCTCGGAAACTACAAAAGCTAGAGAGTTGGGATTACCCACACATATTTTTAGGCCTCCTAAGCAGCGCAAGTTTGATTCGGCCGAACGCCACGACCCCTCTAACGCCCACAATCGCCTAACCCCCACACTTAAACGATTTGAAATGATGTCTGGCGCCCACACCTTTAAAGATTTTGGATAAGTAAAAATGCAGTTTTATTGTGTTTAAAAATATCTAAAAAGTTATGCCCGCTTAAAATTTTATATCTCCATCTACATCAGAGGAGAATTCTCTTAGCTTTTAGCACTTATGTCTCACAAGATTTGATGTATTCCCGAAATACTTCATGCAAGATAGGCAAGTACGACACGCGGATTAGTTGCGTGACCTCTTCTTTGCTATGGTCTAAAATTTTTCCAAAAACCTGCCAAACCTTACTGTGACCATTCTTCCCTGTCCCTGTCGCTAAAACAAGTTTAGCTTTTAATATAGCATGGCTATTTTATTTAATTCTTCGGAGGGCCCAGTTTTGCAAAATTACCATGGTGACTTTTTTTATTAAATTTCAAAATATACTCACAGAATTGACATATCATAGTCCATTTTGGAAAGCACTTTTAGACAAACAAAATAAACTGATATAATGTTGAAGCTACGCCTCCCCAATGTTTCGAAACACCTTAGAATGCTTCGAATCATATCCAGATGTTTCGAAACATATATACAGTTGACATAAGGGATTCGTATGTTTCGAAATATTTAAGCATACTGCTGATTCATGCAGGGCTCCACTGGACACCCCACAACAGAAGAGTTGTCCAGTTGTCAATAATTAGTCGAAAAATACCATAAAGCACTCATACTAACAGCTGATAATATAAACAAAATTTCAAGCTAAATAAAGAAACAATGTCTGCAGTCATTGTGCGCTATTATTTTCATTTTCGAAAACAGTTTCATCGGTTACATCTGGTCGCATCATATTCAATGGAAGGAAGATGATCTTATGACTTAATTGCAACATTGTGAAGCACGCCACTGGCAATTATTGCTGTTAATTTTGTTGTTTGCACTCTCATTCCCATTGATAATACTGGGAATCTCTTGTTTCAAACACCAAAACAACGCTAAATAACATTTCGAGTGTAGAAAATTGTAGACGACTATTATTAAAAACATTGCTATCATGAGATGATCTGCAATAACAATATGTACAATTTTTTGCACAGTATTCCATTGGAGATCTAAACGCCCACTAAGATCCGACATGTCCCCCCAGTGGCCCTAATCAGCTCCAACATTAATATTTCGAAGCTCTAAATTTGGTCTATTTGATTGCTTAACTTTTAAGGTGGTTGGAATTTCGAAATTTGGAATATGCCGAATTTTAGATATTGAAAAGGCCTAATTAGATTTCTAAATGAAATTTCGATATCCCCCATAATTTTGGGGCTACATTTAAAGTTAACTTTTCGATTTAAAAAATCCAAACCGCTGCTCCGATCAAGATGATTTTTGGATCATTAGTTATTCTATGGCCCAAATGCTTAAGTTTAATTTTTCAAGTTTTTAACATTTTTTTTTTAGTATTTTTAAAGAATTTATTTAGATTTTCTAAGTTATTGGGTCGCATTTTGCGGAGCCTGCTGAGAGAGCAAAACCCAGAGAGCGGATGCCAAAAGAGCGACGGCCGAGAGAGCAACAGCCAAGAAAACTTATGAGGGAAAGGGGGAAGTGCTGTGTGGAAAGAGGAGGAAAAAGGGGCAATTAAGGTAAACATTTTTGTTGGATTTTAAAATCTTATAATGCTGCTCTGATCAATATGATTTTTGATCAATAGTCAAAAAGTATTTTTCATTTTGTAGCAGAAGTAGAGCCCTATTTAAAGTCAGTCGGCCATGGAAGAAAATAGACAAACTTACTACATATTCTGTAAGCAAAGGCAAAATCTTAAAATTCGAATTTCTGAACAAGTTTGATCTGTAAACATTCAAATACGTTACTTCTTCAGATGTGTTTGCATGTACACTCATAAAAAAAAATCGAAGAATTTCCATTAAATCAAGGAAATTCTTTCTTGAATTTTTGCCAAAGGCGACCTCACCTTTGTTTTAGGAAATGTTTTTTTGAAAGGCACCTTGAAAACCAGAAAAAATATTTCTTGAAACAAGAAATTACATTTCTTAAAACAAGAAAGCGTTTTTTGGAAAGCCACCATTAAAAGAAGAAAAAATATTTCTTGAAACAAGAAAGGCGATTCTTGTTTCAAAGGTGGTTTCTTTCTTGTTTCAAAAAATTAAACTTCTTAAAACAAGAAATGGTTTTTTAAAAAGGCACCATTCAAACAAGGAAAAATATTTCTTAAAACAAGAAAATAAATTCTTGTTTTAAAGGTGGATTCTTTCTTGTTAAAAAATGTAAAATTTCCTTTCAAGAAATTTTATTTCTTGATATCTCAAATATAAAATAAAATGTAACTTCGTTTTTTTTTTTGATATTGCATATTTTATTTTATTGCACTTGAAACATTTAACACTTAACATTTAAACATTTTTAATTATCAAATTTTTGCATATTAGCATATGAGTTATTATTGGTGGTGTATTTAATTCACATAATTTAACTATTGTATACCCGATGGCCTTTTGAACGTCATATGACAAAAGGTGATCACAAAACTCAGTATATATTCGCATTCCTTCATCTGGAATAAAAAGAGTTATTGGGATATAAAATATCTATTTTTAGATACACAACATTTTTTGAAATAATGTTATGTTAATAATAGCCAAAATACAAATACGTTGGTCAAAAGACAGAGAGAGAGGCAAGGCAGATAGAACTCGAAGATGGGGGTTGAAAGTCGAAGTTCAGAGAGAGAGAGAGAGAGAGACACGTACGAGCGAAGGAAGACCGAATGTAAGCAGGCCAGATCATGACAGTTTGAAGAGGTAGAAGAGAGAAACGTCGGTCAAAAGAGCGAGAGAGAGGAGCAAAAGATAGAAGGGGAAAATCGGCTTTCAGATCGGGTGAATCGCGTACCTGCATACATATTTACATGCCTATGTCAAACAAATACAACATATTTTTCTTTTTGATATACTTACCTTAGAAGGTTTTAAAACAAAATTACAGCTTCGCCAAACCATTTATTTGGCAGATGCAACTGCTCTTACTGCAGGTACTTTAGAAGTTTTTTTTCGACATGTTTCACTCTGAAAAATAAATATAATGCAATGAAAAAAGGCTACTTTCTTATATTCAAGGGACAGTTCTTTCACATATTCAAAGGCGATTTCGCCATTAAATACGTAAAAAATGTTTTGGCTGCGACGGCAAAACAAACATATGAGATTTTCATTTTTCTATTTTCAAGAAAAATTATTTCTTGAATTTTTTCCATCAAGAAAGGTTTTCTATATTTAAAGGCAAATTTTTTAATTACAAGAAATTTTTTTTCCATTTTCAAGGGTAAGCCGATTTAATGGCTAGATTTCTAAAATTGAGAAATACATTTTTATGAGTGTGGCTAGTTCGACTCGGCTAGTGATCCTGATCAAGAATATATATACTTTATAGGGTCGGAAAAGCTTCCTTCTCCCTGTTACATACTTTTGCACGAATACAATATACCCTTTTACTCTAGGAGTAACGGGTATAAAAAGCGATTAAAGAAAACTAAGGCAAACCCGCATCGAGTCGGCGCGAGAGGCATTCTCATATTCGTTCGAAACGAATATCTCGCTCTCTCGAGAGAGCAACAGCCAAGAAAACTGATGAGGGGGAGGGGAAAGTGCTGTGTCAAAAGGGGAGGGGAAAGGGGCAATTTAAGTTAAAATTTGTTTTGGATTTTAAACACGTATACTGCTGCTCCGATCAATACTCAGTTCTGTGGATCAAATGCTTAGGTTTTTTTTTTTCAAAAAGTATTTTTCATTTTGTTGCAGAAGTAAGAGCCCTATTTAATTTCCGCCACGGAAAAAAATAGACAAACTTACTACAAATTCTGTAAGCAAAGCAAAATCTAACGATTCGAATTTCTGCCAAGTACGGAGGTTTGATCTGTAAGCAATCAAATACGTTACTTCTTCAGATATGTTTGCATGTAGGTATGAATATTTGGATATGTTTTGATTTGTGTTGTGTGTGTGTGTTTCTATTTGAAAGTATATGATGAGTTTAAATACAGCCAATGCTAAATCTTTCTATTTATAAAGTTTAAAACTAATAATTATCGCTCATATGTGGAACCTGGAAAAATAAATTACTTCGCTACTTTTGCATGGGATGGCAATCTTTGCGTGTTTGTACAAAAGTTTTCATTTCATTCAAAACTAGAAATTTGAAAAAAAAAAATTCCAATTTACAAAGAAATATATTTGTGCGCTCAATAAAATTGCATTGATAACATTGTAACTGAAAGCAAGTACAAAGATTCTCGACTTTCACATGGATCACATTCATTTCTTATATGTTTTTAATTTTTATTGATTCGACAAGGATGAGATCGCAAGTTAGAAGAGGGCTATACTAGAAAATACACTTGCCCTTCTTTGCCACAATTCGTTTTTTGGGAGTGAGAAGGATATAATCATAATGAAACTAAAAATGCAGTTTTATTGTGACTATCAATACCTATCGAAATGTAGAAGAAATTTTTCAAATCGGACCATTCGTTAAAAAGTTATGCCTGATCAAAGATTTTATATATCTATCTCCCTCGCACTCCCTTAGCTGAGTAACGGGTATCTGATAGTCGGGGCACCCGACTATAGCGTTCTCTCTTGTTTTAGTACACATTTTGATAATTTTTTTGAGTTCATTTTAAAACCAGGAACTTGGAAGTTTTACTTTAATCGTATATCCCCCATATTACGACCTATTTAAGCAAAAATTTAAATTATATGACCCCCTCCATAAATTTTAAGTGCGCCTATGTGCTAAGCACAAGCCAAAAAAGGGTCTTTCTATTTCTAACACATCATGAAATGTTAAGATTGGCCATCTGAGCGCTCCATTTTGACAACGAAAAATGAAAGAGCAACCGGTACCAATAAATTATTGCTTAACTAATTTTAAGAAGTCTGTTGTCCCTGTTGAATTTTTAAATTCTTTGAATCTAGCAGGGATTTCGCAGCATAATCTGTCTCATAAGATTGGAGCACCCGAAATGTTGTTGCGAAATTTAGGTCCCCAAAGTTAAGCAATGAACCACGATTGCAGATAAAAGGTCTTCATAAGAATGTAATCGAAGCAACTTTATTCACGAAATCCGCGAAGAGGAAAACAGGATCCTATTAATACCGTCCGGTCTGCCGTTTCAGTTTAAGTTTGCTTTGCAATAACTATAAATTAATCGCAGGGGCAGACTTGGAACCTGGCTGGACTAGATCTTAGAGAAGATTGCTTTTCTCATTAGCTCTGCCTTATTCTCGATCTTTTAGGATCTTCTAAAAATGTTGTTTACACAAAAGTTTTAAAATAATCATATTACAAAAAAAACTCGCCAATTTTTCTGGAAATAAGAAAGTCCTGACAACCAAATTTTAAGCGAGTGAAGTCGCTTCGGGTATAGCTAGTCTTTAATATTGCCATAACATAGATGTCGTTTCCAGACAGTTTGAAAATCGCCAAAAAATAGTCCCCTTCCGAAAGACAAACAATGAATACAGGCCATCTCTATCCTTTCCTATCTCTCCAAGGCCTTTGAAAACATAATGGCAGCCCAAAGTAATTTGTTTATGCAAGAAAATGATCTTCTAAACCATATGCAATCCGGGTTCCGGAAAAATCGTAGTTGCACTTATCAATCATAAAAATTTCAAATGATATACGTGTCTATCCAAAGATTAGCTTTTTGCTGACAAATCCTATGTGACCCTCCTAGTACTTCTTGACTATAGTAATGCTTTTGACACTGTTAATCATGATGTTGAAATTTAAGGGGTTTTGTCCCTTCCGCTTGTATGCAGAAACCTAATGAAAATAACATATTTTCCAGAAGAATTTTCCCGCTGGGTTGTTTTTACAAGTACGCTGACCTGGAGTGATCACATTAACACAGCTGTAGGGACATCATATGGTCTATGATAACCATTTACCAGGTTAGAAATTTGTTGCTTGCCAAATGGTGTACAATCCCAGCACTTTTTTATGGGATTGTAGTTTTTGCAAACTGTGATTCGTTCAGTGAGCACAAAATTAAAATGGCATAGATTTGATCACGTCACAGGATTTGCTTACAAAAAATTTAAACTGCACTCGGCAGACTGGATGAAAATGAGAGTGTTAGTATACTTACATAAAATAATTTTTCTAAAGAACCAACCTACCTCTTTAAAATGCTTAGATTTTTCAATTCGCGTCGAGCAAAAACAATAATTCAAATAAGTCATAGATCCCTGCTTTCTGAACGGCAATTCTTTATCTATGCAATAAGGTCATGGAACCAATTACCAAACTTAATACAAAATATCATTTGTGCGGCGCAGTTTAAGACAAAATTAATTTCTCAAGAAGCTAACATGACGTAAAATAATCATAGCGACCCTAGCTTTAAATTTAATATAAGTATAATTAAAATTTGTGAAGTAGAGTTAAGTTAAAATTATTGACCAAAAATTAACAACAAAAATAAACGAAAATTGGCCAATTCCAGCATTTTTCGATCTTTGAGGTCCTTCTCCTAAAAATCCTTGCGTCAGGGAGTTTTTTTGAAAAGTTCGTAAAGAATTCAAATTTATCGCATCCATCGAGGCAAATTAAAAAAAACATTAATTGTGTAATATAGAGTCAAGTATGTTTGTTTTTTTATAGCAAAACACGCAACTTTGCAAAAAAACTGTGGCTGACCGCCAAGTTTTTTTTCGCGAATTTTTAGTGTGAGTCCCCTAAACTAGAGTATTACCAAAAGATATATAAGTTTTTATAAGATTTTTATTTTTTAACTTTAAATATATATTCTTAACCGTTCAAAATCAAAAATTTGTTTAAAGAAAATTTTACAAATTATAAAAATTTAATTTATATGTTAATTTCCAAGAAAAAATCGATTTTTTTTTTCGCATTACTTTTAAATTATTTTATTAATGTTTTGACTGACAGATTTTAGTGTTTATTTAATCTGCCCTTTATTAATAAAATTTTTTTTATTTTTTTATCCGCAGCGAAGGAGGGTTTTTTAAAGCACATCTGTACTTTCCCAAAGAATACCCTTTGCGACCTCCTCGAATGAAGTTTGTAACAGAAATTTGGCACCCAAATATCGAGAAAAATGGAGATGTCTGTATTTCTATTTTACATGAGCCTGGAGACGACAAATGGGGCTATGAAAAGGCATCGGAGCGCTGGTTACCCGTTCACACAGTGGAGACTATTTTGATATCTGTAATATCAATGCTTGCTGATCCTAATGATGAGTCTCCGGCAAACGTAGATGCTGCTAAAGAATGGCGAGAATCTTATACCGATTTTAAACGCAAAGTTGCTCGTTGCGTCCGGAAAAGTCAAGAAGAGTGCTCGTGAAGCAGCTCGACCTATATTTGTATATTTATATTAAACATTTTATACATTAAAAGGATAAACTGAATTATGTAGACATATTGAAGTGCTTTTTTAAACGATGTAGCTGAGGTCTCTCATGAAGCAAATGTAAAGGAAAATTACGTCATGCTTCCATTTTCAATTCCATTTTACGAATACACAATTAATTTGGTGCATACCCAGCGGGAAAGTGAGAAGTTGGTTTTTAGTGTAATGGAAATCCTATTTTTTTTTTAGCAGGCAGTGGTGAGGGGATTTCTGGGTTTCTGAATAGCATCAATTTCAGGCCACTTATGCGCTGTGTGATTTCTGTGTCATCCCGATTGTAATATTTTTTAACAAAAAAATCAGCTACTTATAATATTGTTCTCACATTTATATTTATTTGTTAATATTTTTAAAAAACGTAAAAAAGATATTAATTGTTGTTATCTAATAAATGAAATTCAATAATAATTACACCAGTTTACAAAAAAAATTGCTGAAATACGCACTTCATGAAACTATGATTTTTGGTTAAGGTACATTTCCCTGAGTAAGAAAAGGCACTTTGAATTTTTTGTATGGTACAGTTTTTTTTTTAAGTTAAAAAAAAAACGTTTTTGACGCTTTTTTATTTCCAACTCGAGCTGTGATTAACCGATTTCGGCCATCGATGACTCATTTTCTCTAACTTTCTCTAAACTAATGAATGGATCTCAATTCTGTGTATGAGAAAGTTATAGGGCATTCTATTACCTGTAAAATGAGTCTTCGATGGCCGATCGGTTAATCACAGCTCGATTTAGAAATTAAAAAAACGTCAAAAACGTTTTTTTCACTTAAAAAAAAACTGTACCATACAAAAAATTAAAAGTGCCCTTTTCATACTCAGGAAGATGTACCTGAACCGAAAATCATAGTTTCATGAAGTGCGTAGTTCATCAATTTTTTTTTTGTAAACTGGTGTTATTTTAACCATAATAATTATTATTTTACTCAAAAACAAAACTCAGATGTCACACGGCATGAATAAGATTGAGTGCCAATTTGATTTCAAATCCATGTTACGCGACTCCAAAGCTACAAACTGGATTTCGTAAAATATTCATAAACATTCCAGAAATAATACACATAATAATAATTAAGATAATGAAATTAAAAAAAAATTGTAGAGTAAAGCCACGGTCAGACGATCAAATTTATAAAGGATTGCCATTAGCTTACATTAAAATCAATTATTGATTTTTAACATTTTTAAAATTTTGTATCAAATAAAATAATTTGATCGTCAGATCGTGGCCTACGCCATTTTCTAAGTGTTGTTAAATAATAATACTTCGTTTGGTAGTACACTGAATAGGCGAAAAATACCTAATATACCTTTAATATACGTAACCTTTAATGATTACGGTCCCTGAAAAATATTATTTAAACGAAATATTTATATTTAAGTATGTATGACCTTAAGATGCATCGAAATTATGACCAACTATTATCTTTCCTCTGAATGTTGGTATTATTAAATACATCATGCCCGGTCACGTCAGTAAAAAATTCGTGAAAAAAAGAAAATAGTTAATTTTAATCTAAAAACAAGAAAAAGGTGAGTGATAAAATAAATGTTGTCGTTTAATAATCTTTATTTCAGCGTTAGTACCAAAAATTATTTTTTGCTATTAATAAATAAATTCACCTCCAGATGCTATTTTCAACACAAATTCTGCATTTCAGTGTCATTTGAAATGTTTTTAATCTTCACCAGTGGTAAATGCTGTGCGGTGTTCATTAAATGGTTGTATAAACTTAGTTGTTTAACATAATCAAAATATTACATTTATTTCAGCCAGGAATATTGAGACTTCTTGGGACCAGAACGGTTGCGCCTGCATTTGCCATATTTGATTTTTTCTTCTCATAGTTTTTGTTGTAGGTACCCGACACAAAACAGCTGATCAGAGGGTAAATGATCGGCCCTGGCATAATTTCTGGAGAGATCTTTTATTTTTGTACGGAGATGTAATAATGGTAATTACTCTTATTATTATTCATAGTCTTACATTCATATCTTAATTGTTTTTGATATTTTCAGAAGACAACCTTACAAGACATGGATACCTTAGACCTACATTCGGCCAAGCGAAAACCGGGAATGCTTCAGACATTAACAATTTTAATTCAAATGCTTCTACTGTAAATATTAGGGGAGAGGTCTGTAGGTTGGTACACCTTTTGTTTTTAGTCTCCCATTTGGACATTCGCTTTTGAAACTTCACGTGTTAGGTACCGATCGAAAGCTTAGTCTTTTAGCTGTAAAATAAAGCAAAAAAAAACTAACTTTTTTTCTAACTGTCAAATTAAGCTAATTCTTTTTTTAATTTTGTAACAGTTTAATTACTAATGTTTTAAACCTCTTACCAAGTTAGTTTAAGCACATTAATTTTTAATAGATTTTAAAAAAAATGTGGACAAAAACTCTCACAGCTTAAATCTGGCTAGAGCCTGGCTTATAATGTTCTCCCCAAAAGTTTTGTTACTAAAAAGGACTACAAAAAAAAATAAACAAAAATTTTCTAGTGGAAAAGTTTTGAGAAAATTGAGTGTCTCAACTTACAGACTGTCTCAACCTACAGACCTCTCCCCTATTAATAAATACACGTACAAATATTACATGAAAATATGTATTTTTATTGTGGAAAACCAGATATTGCAAATAGAGAATAACCATAAGTGGGAGAAGGTGGAGAAGCAGACATTGCAGGTAGAAGAAAACCATAGCTGAGTACATGTGGAAAACCTAATTTTCGGGAAGGAGAAAAACTAATGATTTTTGCCCTGCATTCTACTGCCAGAGATCCACAGAAATCTCATTAACCCCTTACTTTTTGTGTCGCCCCCGTGTTATTTTGAAACCAGAGATGGAAGAAATGTAGGGGTGAAGGAGGTTTTGTTCCTTCCGCTTGTATGGAGAAACGTAATGAAAATTACATATTTTCCAGAGGAATTTTCCCTCTGGGAATTCCCTATGCTCACTTAATAGGAAGCTGCCGACCGCTGCTATAGTGTAAAGAAATATGTTTATTTTGGATGAGAACTCGTAAACCTAATGAAAAGTGTTGCTTGTGGCAGGGGCTTAGAAGGAAATATGGCAGGGTAAGAAGAATTTTTTGATTGACCTGCAAAGTATGACCGTAAGTATTTTAAAGTAATTATGACAAAGTATGTTCTTTTCTTGGAATTTCCAGCGCTGCTGCCACACTTGGGCCGAGTGGTGCTCGCTTTTGGATACCGCTGCTTTAACTTCTTGAGATAAAATTAAGGCTGGAGGTTAAATTTGATCTGTAAAACATATGCAATACAACACAATACAATTTAAACAAGAAAGGAAGCTAGCTTAGGCCAGCCTAAGCTTTTATACCCTTCCAGATCATTCATATTAACTTACAAAAACATTAAATTTAGATTTATTTGCAATATAAGTTTTAGCTGCTTTCGTATTATTTTGGAATTAATTTTTTGGTTCTTATAATTATATAATTAAGCTGTCCGAATTTTTTTAAATTTAATTCGAAATTTTGAAATGTTAAAGAAAGAAGTAAAGCAAAGAAGTAAATGTAATAAAAATAAAAAAATAAATAAATTTAAATATTATTTTTAAATTTAATAAATTTAAATATTATTTTTATATTTTTAAATTTAATAAATTTAAATATTATTTTTATATTTTTAAATTTAATAAATTTAAATATTATTTTTATATTTTTAAATTTAATAAATTTAAATATTATTTTTAAATTTAATAAATTTAAATATTATTTTTAAATTTAATAAATTAAAATATTATTTTTAAATTTAATAAATAAATTTAATTTAAATAAATTTAAAAACAACATTTTGGTACACACACTTACATACACATTTAAAAAAAAAAATTTTTTAAATAAATTAAATTTAAAACTCTTTGATACCAAAGCAAACAAAAAAAAATGCCAAAGGCAGAAAGTAGCAACAAGGAAATCGAAGAGTTGAAAAACCAACGAGATGGATTTATGAGGAGTATAGCGCGAACGCAAAGATTTTTAAATGAGGGTCGATTCTCTTTAAATGCGGTTGAGTTAGAATGTCGATAAGAAATCCTAGATACGCACATTGAAAATGCTTCGCTTATACAAAACAAAATTAAAGCGAAAGATGGAAATGATATGTACCGCGAAGAGTTCGAAAAGAGAGCAATAATAGCCAAATCGTTGCTAATTTCCCTAATTGCCGAAACAAAGCGTAAGAGCGTGGACAATTCTGCTCCGCCGGCAACGCGCACACCCCAATGCCGTTTGCCGAGCGTCGCTCTTCCAAGCTTCAGAGAAAAACATTCCGAATTTAAAAATTTTAAAAGCCTTTTCGAAACTTTTGGTGACAAAGATGACACGCTGCACGATATTGAAAAATTTAACCATTCGTGTCTGGATGGAGACGTGCTAGGAACAGTCAGGGCATTCCAAGTTACCGCGGATAATTATCCAAAAGCTCTGGCTAGCCTAAGGTGTACGTAGTAGCCGAAGAAGCGTGTAAGCCAAAAGTTGTTCAGCAGAGCCAGGCTTATCCTATGAAGAATAGAAACAGGAGTTCGTTTGTTGCTGCCATGGACGACCCCGAAGTATGTGTGTTTTGCAACTCAGCAGAACATCAAGTAGGAAATTGCACTGCTTTTGCTGCCTTAACAGTTCAGCATAGATTCGATTTCGCAAAAAAGGCTCCCTTATGCATTAACTGCCTCCGTAAGGGACACACGGTAAAAAGATGCAGGGTGTGTAAGACCTGACACCACACATTGCTGCACATTTATTCGCCATCAAATCTCGCGTTGCCACCTCCTCCTCAGCCCACGCTTTTGCAGAATACTCCATCCACTTCGCATGTTTTGCATGCGACTGCATCGGATAGAGTTATTCTTGCCACAGCCATCGTCAGCGTCCAAACAAAAAGTGGCGAATTAGTTTTGGCTCGAGCGTTGCTTGATTCTGGTTCGCAAGTAAATTTTGTGACCGATGAGCTTGCCCAGAGACTTCAGATTAAGAGAGAGGACGTGTGTTTGAGCTTGCGGGGCATTGGTGGAACTAATGCTCAAGCAACCAAGAAAATACACACGATGGTCAAGTCTCGAGTGGGTAGCAGTCAATTGTCGTCCCAATTTTACATATTAAAAAATATTTCTGGTTATTATCCGAATCAAACTGAACACCAGCGGCTGGAGGGTGCCTGAAAATATTCAATTGGCAGATCCATTCTTCTTCAAGCCCCAACAAATAGATATCTATTTATATCTCATTGGCTCAGACTCGTTCTTTGAACTATTGTCAGTCGGCCAGATAAAGCAAGGGCCTGAGTTTCCCATTTTGCAGAAAACAGTTCTCGGCTGGATAGTGTCATGGTGATGTACCTCAGGAAAAATAAGAAATACTGAAAAGTTGGTACATCTCAGCTGCCAGGAGGAAGTGTTGGAGTTAATCGATACAATCCTGCAGAAATTTTGGTCTGTGGAGAACTTACCGCCCAAGGCTAAAGTCCATACTCCTGAGCAGCAATTTTGTGAGTAACACTTTGAGAAAAATACTCAAAGTTTGTCGTCCGGGAGATTTTCGGTTCGTCCGCCGTTCAAATCTGACCCAAACACTCTTGGTTCATCATATGAAGTTGCGAAACGTAGATTTTTGTCGCTTGAAAGAAGATTATCCAAAGATCCTTCTTTAAAAAAGATGTATCTGGAATTCATGGAAGAATATGAATCCATGGGCCACATGTCTTCCACTAACAATAAAATTCCAGACAGTCCGCACTATTTCATTCCGCACCAATGCGTGCTGCGACCTCAAAAAACCTCGACTAAGTTGAGAGTGGTATTCGACACCTCGAGCCGTACATCGGCTCAGGTCACGTTGAATGACATCTTGATGGTAGGCCCCACCATTCACGAGGAGCTGTATTCGACCCTGCTTCGGTTCAGACTGCACAAGCTTGCGCTTGCAGCAGACGTAAAAAAGATGTATCGTCAAGTTGACGAAGCTGACCGAAACTTTCAGCTCATAGTGTGGAGACGAGATCCATCTGAGTCTCTAAGAATCTTCAAGTTGAACACCTTGACTTATGTAACTTCGCCAGCACCCTATCTGGCAATTCGCTGTTTAATGCGGCTTAGAGAGATCGCGCAAGATTCGTGTTCAAAAGCCGCCAAGGTCATTCAGAATGACTTTTATGTTGACGATTTGTTGACTGGCGCCAGATGCGTTGAGGACCTGTTAAGCCTTCGAGACGAAGTTTCTTAGGTATTGCAAGAGGCAGGATTTGAATTGGCAAAGTGGTTTTCTAACTGCCCAGAGTTGTCCGCATCTGAATGCGCTGGCATGCCGCTAACGGCATACTCAGACGTAACTAAAACCCTTGGTGTGGTTTGGTTGCCGGGTAAAGATTACTTTCAATTTAGGTTGGATGACTCTCCTGGATCTTCGTGCGACAAAACGAAACATACTGTCGGTGACTGCCCGACTTGGCCTATTGTGTCCTCTAGTGACTAGGGCAAAAATGTTGTTGCAGGAACTGTGGCTTCGAAAGTTAGACTGGGACGATTCGCTGCCGATGCAACTGCAGACATCTTGGGAAGCGTTTAAGGGCACGCTGTTGCAGCTGCCCAAGATCAAGGTATCGAGATTCGTTCATACAGACGCCAAAGTCCCGTCCGATATACATGGTTTCGCTGACGCTTCCATGCGAGCAAAATCCAAATTAGCTCCCCTCAAGACGAAAACTTTCTTTAATTTTCCGATTACAAAAGTGTTCCTTTGGACAGATTCGGAGATCAAAACGCATCCTTCGTCGTTGTCGGTTATTGTCTCAAACCGAGTTGCGGAGATTCAAGAGTGGTCGGAAAAAGCAATCTGGCAACGAAAGTAAACCCAGCGGACATCGTGTCACGGGGATGTGACGTTGAGGAACTTACAGCTTCCATTTGGTTCGCTGGGCCGCCGTTTTTGCTCGATGCAGAAATAGATTGGCCTGTAACTCGACACTTCGAAGTACCTGCTGATGTCGTGTCGATGGAATTACGCAAATCAGCATTGGCGCTAATGTTAATCCCAGAGCCCAAACATGTGCTTCAGAAAATATAATCGTTTTCGTCGCACATAAGGCTTCTAAGAGTTTTCTTGTGGGTCTTTCGGATTATTCAAATGTGCAAAAAAGTGTCGCAGCCCTTTGAAAAAAGTATTACTCCAAGAAAAATGACTTTTGCATTCGTGAAAATAGTGGAAGGGATCCAATCTCACGAGTTCAGTGACGACATAGGCAAAATTCGGAAAAATATTAGAACGGTGTTCCTCGACATTGCTGCGAGTTGGAAGTCGGTTATTGAAGGCTCCTATCCCGTACGAAGCCAAATTCCCGTTGCTCTTAGTTTGTTAAATCTTACGTGTCATACCTGCACGTTAAAATTGTCATGCTGGCCTAGAGCTCTTGTAAGTCTGTTGCGAGAAAAGATATGGTTGGTTAATGCGCAGGAAGTTTGCCGCAGAACAGTTCGTTCTTCCATTCGTTGCTTTCGGTGCAACCCTTAACTCTTGACGCAAATCATGGGGAACTTGCCATTAGAGAGACTTCGACCTCTGCGCCCCTTTAATATCTGTGGTGTTGATTTTTGTGGCCCATTTAACACAACGTATCGCATCCGTGGTAACCAACCGTACAAATCATACGGGGCGTTGTTTGTATGTTTTGCGTCCAAAGCGGTCCACTTAGAGTTGGTGTCTGATCTCACCACTGATGCATTTTTGTTGGCATTTCAAAGGTTCGAGAGTCGACGCGGGATTGCGGAGAAGGTGTGGTGCGACAACGCGACAAACTTGGAGGAACAGGGGGGCGGTATCGCAACATTCGGATCAAGAAAAGGATGTCTCGTTCTTAGGCACAAGTTTTGGCAGCGATGGTCCCGGGAGTACGTTTCCAGCCTCCAAGCGAAGAACAAGTGGCACCAGGAGGTTCCAAACGTCGCCGTGGTAGCTCTCGTCGTCCTCGCCGAGGACAATCTTCCGCCGCCGCAGTGGATGATCGGGCGGATCGTTGCGGTGCACGTCGGCGCTGACGGCAAGGTCCGAGTGGCGGACGTAAGGACGAAGGATGCGGCGTATAGGCTGGCGGTGCTGCCTGTGGCGTACTGAAGACGGCGGTCCATCAGAGGGGCGTGTAAGGCGGTGTAAGGCGGGAGCGGGAGCGCAATAAAGCTTTTGATCGCTCTCGCGAATTTGCCCCGTCTACCGCCCCGTAGTTAAGATAGGCTTAAGCGTCATACATTAAATTAAAGCGTTAGTTGTTATATGAACTTCATTGCGCAAACTCCCTTTCGTCGTCGAAATAAATCCCATATTTTCCCTGCAATCACAAGTTTTTCGTGTTGTTAATACAAATCAGTATTGAATTTTCATAGTCCTTGAGATTTTTCAACAAGTATCCTTAATCCACTCTAAGTAATATAGGCAATATTAATAATTAAAACGTAATATTAATAACATTCATTATATGCGGAAGACATTGGATGATACAATGATACAATCGATCTGAAGATGTTTAAGATAAGCTAGGCCCGATGAAGTCAAGCGACCGATAGAGAGTCTGCTTAGGACCAACGAAGGCGATAGAAATATATAATCCATATGTATGCTAATTAAACATTATTTATAAGCTAAGTGGCGACTGCTTCCTGTCCCGACATTTGTTTTATCCAGAGCTTGCAAGTATCGTTCAACCTTTTCAAAGTGTTTGAGAAAAACCTGTCATATACAAACACTTTGTGAACTGGGAGTGAGCTAACACATTCAAAGGGTTTTTGATTAACAGCTGTTACGCTCAGACCAAAACCCGTTTTTTTAGGGTTCCATCGATTTCAATTTCTACTGACTACTTTGCTCGGTCTGTTAGGAAAACGGTCTTTTGTGAATGTATGCGTGCGTGTGTGTGACCTGATCAGTAATGCTTCAGTCGTAACATTGCTTTTCGATTATTCAAATTAAAAAGGGTAATGGAAAATCCGTACTGTGTATTTTCTAAAGCTGAATCTGTTAGATTAGGCCATTTACCATTAAATTCCAATATTTTACATATTTTTTTATAATATTTTTAAGATTAAGATTTAAAATTCCATTTTTAACTTATCTTTCTCATGTAGTAATTAATAACTACAGCAAAAAGTAGAGCTTTATAACAGGTTAATCCTCCTTTAGCAGTTGTATTAGCAGAAGAATATCTACACAACATTAGGGGCTTTCCATATATTACGTAATCACAATTTCGGCAATTTTTAACCCCCCCTCGTAATCAATTCTTTATACAAAAAAAAACTATTTTTGCACTACAGTAATCATTTGAACACCTACAAATTTGTTTGACTTTTATTTAACAGTACTCTTACAGAAACCCTTTTAGGTGACTATTAACTTAAAAGGGTGTCACCGAGTTGTTACTGAAAGACCGATTGATTTGTTCGGTTGAGCCGAACGGTCGGACCGAAACCGACAAGCAAAAACGAAAAAAGGGTTCCGCTCAGAGAGAGATTTTGTGAGCAACATTATTTTCGATTTTGTCTAGAGTCAAACTGCCTTAGAAATTGACAGTTGACAGTTATTTGCAAGCTCTAGTTTTATCATATACAAGTTGTTAAAAAAATTTAGTTACAATTGAGAATTAATCTATAAAATAATATTTGAAAATACTTCCAAATATATTAAAAATTGTCGTCCGATCACTGTTAAATTTAGTTTGCTGTTCCATGTACTATACATTTTCAGGCTAACAAAAATATAATTTTTTCCTATTCATTTTAGAAATTCCGACGTCAATCCCACAAGCTCTATGAGCTGAGCCGAATATAATAACCTTTCAGCCAGCAACTGTACAAGCAACATCGAAGCCAAAATGTTGACTACAACAAAGTCTGATGGACTTCATGAAATAATACAATGCAAAACCTTAGACCAAAATAAAACATTCTAGTATAGATGCTTTCATCCCAACAATCTAAATAATCGATGTCTTGCCTTCGTCTTTCACGGCACAAACTTGAATAATCTCCATTTCTCATCAAAAAACACAGAAATCATAAAAATCTTATAAAATAAGTTTTTTTAAAACTAGACGTCCTAGAAATTTGAAAAGTGACACTCCTTATCTGGGTAAGAATTTCTCAACTGCGCATATGAAAAAATAGATTTTCTTCAAACCCGTGTGGTGTCCTTTTAGCGTTTCCTACCCTATAAAGTATATAAGTTTAAAGAATGAATTTTATTTTAATATAAAAAAAGAAACTTTTCTTTATTGAGTTGTGTTAAAAACTGACTTTATTTAAGCTAAACAATTATTAATTACAACTACGCGTCGATCCATCGCTACCACCGTCTCTGTCGCTGCTGCTGCTTCTGTTGACGTTTCTTATTCTGATTGGCTGTAACTTTTTGTCGCTGTCGCTGGCCTGCAACCAATGCCCTCGATAAAGTTCATCCGGGCTTAGCCACGTGCGCTGAGCTTGCACCTTTTGGTCAGCGATCGTGGGAATGCAGAATAGCGAATTCCCAAAGTTGATCGAACCCAGCCAAGTGCATACAACAACATATTAAATGCATAGGCAGGAAATGCGGAATGGCATATTCCCAAAGTTGATCGAACCCAGCCAAGTGCATACAACAAGAACAATACGTAATGCATTGGCCAATAATCGTCTTACTTATGTAATGTTGGGTGTTAACTCTTCCCTCCTTAAACGCGACTGTCCTCGGTGGCAACGTAGTAGAGTATAGGTCCGGAATGCGGGGGTTTTTCTTGCGTTTCTGGCACGGAAGTTGCTGTAGTCTCCGTAGCTTTACGTCTTAGGAGTTCGGTGATCGATCCTATTATTAGTAGAAGTAGGATGATGGCGAATCCGTAGCTAACGGAAGATTCCATAGTGGTTTTGCTTCTTAATTTTTCCAGCGCTTTTGTGTTGTTAATGTTGAGTTTCTTGACCATTTGTAGTGAGAGAACTTCCTCTAACTTCGTCTTTTCTCCCATTAGTTGGAATATTGAAGGTTCTGGTTCGACTATGTTTATTTCTCTCGACTTGTAAGTTGTTTCGCCAATAGTTACTGTTGTATTACGATATTGTATTATGAAGGAGCCTTGTAGTTGCAGGAGTTTTTCGTCTAGCGAGACTAGCCCATTGAAGTCGTTTAGCAGTATGGTGCCTGGCATTATTTCCTCGAAATCCGGTATGTGTTGATTGTTAATCGTTTAACGTTTTACATTCGGATTCTCGAAGGTTCAGGAGAGCGTTTACGCAAGTGTCATTGCTTAAATCTAATAAATTTTCTGAATTACAAATGGTTTTATCATTATGGGACTCGCAAGGTTTTTTAATTGCAAATAATTGCCTCTTACATTCTAACAAATTTTCGTATTTTATATCGTTGATTATTTGTGCTACCACTGTGGTTTCTGTGCTGTTGTCCGAGAGAGTCCGAGAGTTGTCCGCATCTGAATGCGCTGTCATGCCGCTAACGGCATACTCAGACGTAACTAAAACCCTTGGTGTGGTTTGGTTGCCGGGTAAAGATTACTTTCAATTTAGGTTGGATGACTCTCCTGGATCTTCGTGCGACAAAACGAAACATACTGTCGGTGACTGCCCGACTTGGCCTATTGTGTCCTCTAGTGACTAGGGCAAAAATGTTGTTGCAGGAACTGTGGCTTCGAAAGTTAGACTGGGACGATTCGCTGCCGATGCAACTGCAGACATCTTGGGAAGCGTTTAAGGGCACGCTGTTGCAGCTGCCCAAAATCAAGGTATCGAGATTCGTTCATACAGACGCCAAAGTCCCGTCCGATATACATGGTTTCGCTGACGCTTCCATGCGAGCAAAATCCAAATTAGCTCCCCTCAAGACGAAAACTTTGCCCCGCAAAGTGCGCAGCTCACCTTCTTGCGGATCTTTAATTTTCCGATTACAAAAGTGTTCCTTTGGACAGATTCGGAGATCAAAACGCATCCTTCGTCGTTGTCGGTTATTGTCTCAAACCGAGTTGCGGAGATTCAAGAGTGGTCGGAAAAAGCAATCTGGCAACGAAAGTAAACCCAGCGGACATCGTGTCACGGGGATGTGACGTTGAGGAACTTACAGCTTCCATTTGGTTCGCTGGGCCGCCGTTTTTGCTCGATGCAGAAATAGATTGGCCTGTAACTCGACACTTCGAATTACCTGCTGATGTCGTGTCGATGGAATTACGCAAATCAGCATTGGCGCTAATGTTAATCCCAGAGTCCAATCATGTGCTTCAGAAAATTTAATCCTTTTCGTCGCACATAAGGCTTCTAAGAGATTTCTTGTGGGTGCAAAAAAGTGTCGCAGCCCTTTGAAAAAAGTATTACTCCAAGAAAACTGACTTTTGCATTCGAGAAAATAGTGGAAGGGATCCAATCTCACGAGTTCAGTGACGACATAGGCAAAATTCGGAAAAATATTAGAATTGTGTTCCTCGACATTGCTGCGAGTTGGAGGTCGATTATTGAAGGCTCCTATCCCGTACGAAGCCAAATTCCCGTTGCTCTTAGTTTGTTAAATCTTACGTGTCATACCTGCACGTTAAAATTGTCATGCTGGCCTAGAGCTCTTGTAAGTCTGTTGCGAGAAAAGATATGGTTGGTTAATGCGCAGGAAATTTGCCGCAGAACAGTTCGTTCTTCCATTCGTTGCTTTCGGTGCAACCCTTAACTCTTGACGCAAATCATGGGGAACTTGCCATTAGAGAGACTTCGAGCTCTGCGCCCCTTTAATATCTGTGGTGTTGATTTTTGTGGCCCATTTAACACAACGTATCGCATCCGTGGTAACCAACCGTACAAATCATACGGGGCGTTGTTTGTATGTTTTGCGTCCAAAGCGGTCCACTTAGAGTTGGTGTCTGATCTCACCACTGATGCATTTTTGTTGGCATTTCAAAGGTTCGAGAGTCGACGCGGGATTGCGGAGAAGGTGTGGTGCGACAACGCGACAAACTTCGTCGGTGCCGATCGCCACATGAGAGAGTTCCGGGCCCGTCTGGAGGAACAGGGGGCGGTATCGCAACATTCGGATCAAGAAAAGGATGTCTCGTTCTTAGGCACAGGTTTTGGCAGCGATGGTCCCGGGAGTACGTTTCCAGCCTCCAAGCGAAGAACAAGTGGCACCAGGAGGTTCCAAACGTCGCCGTGGTAGCTCTCGTCGTCCTCGCCGAGGACAATCTTCCACCGCCGCAGTGGATGATCGGGCGGATCGTTGCGGTGCACGTCGGCGCTGACGGCAAGGTCCGAGTGGCGGACGTAAGGACGAAGGATGCGGCGTATAGGCTGGCGGTGCTGCCTGTGGCGTACTGAAGACGGCGGTCCATCAGAGGGGCGTGTAAGGCGGTGTAAGGCGGGAG
The DNA here is from genome assembly GCA_035046095.1 of Drosophila pseudotakahashii. Lineage (NCBI taxonomy): Eukaryota > Metazoa > Arthropoda > Insecta > Diptera > Drosophilidae > Drosophila > Drosophila pseudotakahashii. The sequence continues at coordinate 128,270 of JAWNOE010000136.1, read as the reverse complement.
CGGGAGCGCAATAAAGCTTTTGATCGCTCTCGCGAATTTGCCCCGTCTACCGCCCCGTAGTTAAGATAGGCTTAAGCGTCATACATTAAATTAAAGCGTTAGTTGTTATATGAACTTCATTGCGCAAACTCCCTTTCGTCGTCGAAATAAATCCCATATTTTCCCTGCAATCACAAGTTTTTCGTGTTGTTAATACAAATCAGTATTGAATTTTCATAGTCCTTGAGATTTTTCAACAAGTATCCTTAATCCACTCTAAGTAATATAGGCAATATTAATAATTAAAACGTAATATTAATAACATTCATTATATGCGGAAGACATTGGATGATACAATGATACAATCGATCTGAAGATGTTTAAGATAAGCTAGGCCCGATGAAGTCAAGCGACCGATAGAGAGTCTGCTTAGGACCAACGAAGGCGATAGAAATATATAATCCATATGTATGCTAATTAAACATTATTTATAAGCTAAGTGGCGACTGCTTCCTGTCCCGACATTTGTTTTATCCAGAGCTTGCAAGTATCGTTCAACCTTTTCAAAGTGTTTGAGAAAAACCTGTCATATACAAACACTTTGTGAACTGGGAGTGAGCTAACACATTCAAAGGGTTTTTGATTAACAGCTGTTACGCTCAGACCAAAACCCGTTTTTTTAGGGTTCCATCGATTTCAATTTCTACTGACTACTTTGCTCGGTCTGTTAGGAAAACGGTCTTTTGTGAATGTATGCGCGCGTGTGTGTGACCTGATCAGTAATGCTTCAGTCGTAACATTGCTTTTCGATTATTCAAATTAAAATGGGTAATGGAAAATCCGTACTGTGTATTTTCTAAAGCTGAATCTGTTAGATTAGGCCATTTACCATTAAATTCCAATATTTTACATATTTTTTTATAATATTTTTAAGATTAAGATTTAAAATTCCATTTTTAACTTATCTTTCTCATGTAGTAATTAATAACTACAGCAAAAAGTAGAGCTTTATAACAGGTTAATCCTCCTTTAGCAGTTGTATTAGCAGAAGAATATCTACACAACATTAGGGGCTTTCCATATATTACGTAATCACAATTTCGGACATTTTTAACCCCCCCCCCCTCGTAATCAATTCTTCATACAAAAAAAAACTATTTTTGCACTACAGTAATCATTTGAACACCTACAAATTTGTTTGACTTTTATTTAACAGTACTCTTACAGAAACCCTTTTAGGTGACTATTAACTTAAAAGGGTGTCACCGAGTTGTTACTGAAAGACCGATTGATTTGTTCGGTTGAGCCGAACGGTCGGACCGAAACCGACAAGCAAAAACGAAAAAAGGGTTCCGCTCAGAGAGAGATTTTGTGAGCAACATTATTTTCGATTTTGTCTAGAGTCAAACTGCCTTAGAAATTGACAGTTGACAGTTATTTGCAAGCTCTAGTTTTATCATATACAAGTTGTTAAAAAAATTTAGTTACAATTGAGAATTAATCTATAAAATAATATTTGAAAATACTTCCAAATATATTAAAAATTGTCGTCCGATCACTGTTAAATTTAGTTTGCTGTTCCATGTACTATACATTTTCAGGCTAACAAAAATATAATTTTTTCCTATTCATTTTAGAAATTCCGACGTCAATCCCACAAGCTCTATGAGCTGAGCCGAATATAATAACCTTTCAGCCAGCAACTGTACAAGCAACATCGAAGCCAAAATGTTGACTACAACAAAGTCTGATGGACTTCATGAAATAATACAATGCAAAACCTTAGACAAAAATAAAACATTCTAGTATAGATGCTTTCATCCCAACAATCTAAATATGTCTTGCCTTCGTCTTTCACGGCACAAACTTGAATAATCTCCATTTCTTATCAAAAAACACAGAAATCATAAAAATCTTATAAAATAAGTTTTTTTAAAACTAGACGTCCTAGAAATTTGAAAAGTGACACTCCTTATCTGGGTAAGAATTTCTCAACTGCGCATATGAAAAAATAGATTTTCTTCAAACCCGTGTGGTGTCCTTTTAGCGTTTCCTACCCTATAAAGTATATAAGTTTAAAGAATGAATTTTATTTTAATATAAAAAAAGAAACTTTTCTTTATTGAGTTGTGTTAAAAACTGACTTTATTTAAGCTAAACAATTATTAATTACAACTACGCGTCGATCCATCGCTACCACCGTCTCTGTCGCTGCTGCTGCTTCTGTTGACGTTTCTTATTCTGATTGGCTGTAACTTTTTGTCGCTGTCGCTGGCCTGCAACCAATGCCCTCGATAAAGTTCATCCGGGCTTAGCCACGTGCGCTGAGCTTGCACCTTTTCGTCAGCGATCGTGGGAATGCAGAATAGCGTATTCCCAAAGTTGATCGAACCCAGCCAAGTGCATACAACAAGAACAATATTAAATGCATTGGCAGGAAATGCGGAATGGCATATTCCAAAGTTGATCGAACCCAGCCAAGTGCATACAACAAGAACAATACGTAATGCATTGGCCAATAATCGTCTTACTTATGTAATGTTGGGTGTTAACTCTTCCCTCCTGAAACGCGACTGTCCTCGGTCGCAACGTAGTAGAGTATAGGTCCGGAATGCGGGGGTTTTTCTTGCGTTTCTGGCACGGAAGCTGCTGTAGTCTCCGTAGCTTTACGTCTTCTTAGGAGTTCGGTGATCGATCCTATTATTAGTAGAAGTAGGATGATGGCGAATCCGTACCTAACGGAAGTTTCCATAGTGGTTTTGCTTCTTAATTTTTCCAGCGCTTTTGTGTTGTTAATGTTGAGTTTCTTGACCATTTGTAGTGAGAGAACTTCCTCTAACTTCGTCTTTTCTCCTATTATTTGGAATATTGGAGGTTCTGGTTCGACTATGTTTATTTCTTTCGACTTGTAAGTGGTTTCGCCAATAGTTACTGTTGTATTACGATATTGTATTATGAAGGAGCCTTGTAGTTGCAGGAGTTTTTCGTCTAGCGAGACTAGCCCATTGAAGTCGTTTAGCAGTATGGTGCCTGGCATTATTTCCTCGAAATCCGGTATGTGTTGATTGTTAATCGTTTAACGTTTTACATTCGGATTCTCGAAGGTTCAGGAGAGCGTTTACGCAAGTGTCATTGCTTAAATCTAATAAATTTTCTGAATTACAAATGGTTTTATCATTATGGGACTCGCAAGGTTTTTTAATTGCAAATAATTGCCTCTTACATTCTAACAAATTTTCGTATTTTATATCGTTGATTATTTGTGCTACCACTGTGGTTTCTGTGCTGTTGTCCGAGAGAGTCCGAGAGTTGTCCGCATCTGAATGCGCTGTCATGCCGCTAACGGCATACTCAGACGTAACTAAAACCCTTGGTGTGGTTTGGTTGCCGGGTAAAGATTACTTTCAATTTAGGTTGGATGACTCTCCTGGATCTTCGTGCGACAAAACGAAACATACTGTCGGTGACTGCCCGACTTGGCCTATTGTGTCCTCTAGTGACTAGGGCAAAAATGTTGTTGCAGGAACTGTGGCTTCGAAAGTTAGACTGGGACGATTCGCTGCCGATGCAACTGCAGACATCTTGGGAAGCGTTTAAGGGCACGCTGTTGCAGCTGCCCAAAATCAAGGTATCGAGATTCGTTCATACAGACGCCAAAGTCCCGTCCGATATACATGGTTTCGCTGACGCTTCCATGCGAGCAAAATCCAAATTAGCTCCCCTCAAGACGAAAACTTTGCCCCGCAAAGTGCGCAGCTCACCTTCTTGCGGATCTTTAATTTTCCGATTACAAAAGTGTTCCTTTGGACAGATTCGGAGATCAAAACGCATCCTTCGTCGTTGTCGGTTATTGTCTCAAACCGAGTTGCGGAGATTCAAGAGTGGTCGGAAAAAGCAATCTGGCAACGAAAGTAAACCCAGCGGACATCGTGTCACGGGGATGTGACGTTGAGGAACTTACAGCTTCCATTTGGTTCGCTGGGCCGCCGTTTTTGCTCGATGCAGAAATAGATTGGCCTGTAACTCGACACTTCGAAGTACCTGCTGATGTCGTGTCGATGGAATTACGCAAATCAGCATTGGCGCTAATGTTAATCCCAGAGTCCAATCATGTGCTTCAGAAAATTTAATCCTTTTCGTCGCACATAAGGCTTCTAAGAGATTTCTTGTGGGTGCAAAAAAGTGTCGCAGCCCTTTGAAAAAAGTATTACTCCAAGAAAACTGACTTTTGCATTCGAGAAAATAGTGGAAGGGATCCAATCTCACGAGTTCAGTGACGACATAGGCAAAATTCGGAAAAATATTAGAATTGTGTTCCTCGACATTGCTGCGAGTTGGAGGTCGATTATTGAAGGCTCCTATCCCGTACGAAGCCAAATTCCCGTTGCTCTTAGTTTGTTAAATCTTACGTGTCATACCTGCACGTTAAAATTGTCATGCTGGCCTAGAGCTCTTGTAAGTCTGTTGCGAGAAAAGATATGGTTGGTTAATGCGCAGGAAATTTGCCGCAGAACAGTTCGTTCTTCCATTCGTTGCTTTCGGTGCAACCCTTAACTCTTGACGCAAATCATGGGGAACTTGCCATTAGAGAGACTTCGAGCTCTGCGCCCCTTTAATATCTGTGGTGTTGATTTTTGTGGCCCATTTAACACAACGTATCGCATCCGTGGTAACCAACCGTACAAATCATACGGGGCGTTGTTTGTATGTTTTGCGTCCAAAGCGGTCCACTTAGAGTTGGTGTCTGATCTCACCACTGATGCATTTTTGTTGGCATTTCAAAGGTTCGAGAGTCGACGCGGGATTGCGGAGAAGGTGTGGTGCGACAACGCGACAAACTTCGTCGGTGCCGATCGCCACATGAGAGAGTTCCGGGCCCGTCTGGAGGAACAGGGGGCGGTATCGCAACATTCGGATCAAGAAAAGGATGTCTCGTTCTTAGGCACAGGTTTTGGCAGCGATGGTCCCGGGAGTACGTTTCCAGCCTCCAAGCGAAGAACAAGTGGCACCAGGAGGTTCCAAACGTCGCCGTGGTAGCTCTCGTCGTCCTCGCCGAGGACAATCTTCCGCCGCCGCAGTGGATGATCGGGCGGATCGTTGCGGTGCACGTCGGCGCTGACGGCAAGGTCCGAGTGGCGGACGTAAGGACGAAGGATGCGGCGTATAGGCTGGCGGTGCTGCCTGTGGCGTACTGAAGACGGCGGTCCATCAGAGGGGCGTGTAAGGCGGTGTAAGGCGGGAGCGGGAGCGCAATAAAGCTTTTGATCGCTCTCGCGAATTTGCCCCGTCTACCGCCCCGTAGTTAAGATAGGCTTAAGCGTCATACATTAAATTAAAGCGTTAGTTGTTATATGAACTTCATTGCGCAAACTCCCTTTCGTCGTCGAAATAAATCCCATATTTTCCCTGCAATCACAAGTTTTTCGTGTTGTTAATACAAATCAGTATTGAATTTTCATAGTCCTTGAGATTTTTCAACAAGTATCCTTAATCCACTCTAAGTAATATAGGCAATATTAATAATTAAAACGTAATATTAATAACATTCATTATATGCGGAAGACATTGGATGATACAATGATACAATCGATCTGAAGATGTTTAAGATAAGCTAGGCCCGATGAAGTCAAGCGACCGATAGAGAGTCTGCTTAGGACCAACGAAGGCGATAGAAATATATAATCCATATGTATGCTAATTAAACATTATTTATAAGCTAAGTGGCGACTGCTTCCTGTCCCGACATTTGTTTTATCCAGAGCTTGCAAGTATCGTTCAACCTTTTCAAAGTGTTTGAGAAAAACCTGTCATATACAAACACTTTGTGAACTGGGAGTGAGCTAACACATTCAAAGGGTTTTTGATTAACAGCTGTTACGCTCAGACCAAAACCCGTTTTTTTAGGGTTCCATCGATTTCAATTTCTACTGACTACTTTGCTCGGTCTGTTAGGAAAACGGTCTTTTGTGAATGTATGCGTGCGTGTGTGTGACCTGATCAGTAATGCTTCAGTCGTAACATTGCTTTTCGATTATTCAAATTAAAAAGGGTAATGGAAAATCCGTACTGTGTATTTTCTAAAGCTGAATCTGTTAGATTAGGCCATTTACCATTAAATTCCAATATTTTACATATTTTTTTATCATATTTTTAAGTGGTTTCGCCAATAGTTACTGTTGTATTACGATATTGTATTATGAAGGAGCCTTGTAGTTGCAGGAGTTTTTCGTCTAGCGAGACTAGCCCATTGAAGTCGTTTAGCAGTATGGTGCCTGGCATTATTTCCTCGAAATCCGGTATGTGTTGATTGTTAATCGTTTAACGTTTTACATTCGGATTCTCGAAGGTTCAGGAGAGCGTTTACGCAAGTGTCATTGCTTAAATCTAATAAATTTTCTGAATTACAAATGGTTTTATCATTATGGGACTCGCAAGGTTTTTTAATTGCAAATAATTGCCTCTTACATTCTAACAAATTTTCGTATTTTATATCGTTGATTATTTGTGCTACCACTGTGGTTTCTGTGCTGTTGTCCGAGAGAGTCCGAGAGTTGTCCGCATCTGAATGCGCTGTCATGCCGCTAACGGCATACTCAGACGTAACTAAAACCCTTGGTGTGGTTTGGTTGCCGGGTAAAGATTACTTTCAATTTAGGTTGGATGACTCTCCTGGATCTTCGTGCGACAAAACGAAACATACTGTCGGTGACTGCCCGACTTGGCCTATTGTGTCCTCTAGTGACTAGGGCAAAAATGTTGTTGCAGGAACTGTGGCTTCGAAAGTTAGACTGGGACGATTCGCTGCCGATGCAACTGCAGACATCTTGGGAAGCGTTTAAGGGCACGCTGTTGCAGCTGCCCAAAATCAAGGTATCGAGATTCGTTCATACAGACGCCAAAGTCCCGTCCGATATACATGGTTTCGCTGACGCTTCCATGCGAGCAAAATCCAAATTAGCTCCCCTCAAGACGAAAACTTTGCCCCGCAAAGTGCGCAGCTCACCTTCTTGCGGATCTTTAATTTTCCGATTACAAAAGTGTTCCTTTGGACAGATTCGGAGATCAAAACGCATCCTTCGTCGTTGTCGGTTATTGTCTCAAACCGAGTTGCGGAGATTCAAGAGTGGTCGGAAAAAGCAATCTGGCAACGAAAGTAAACCCAGCGGACATCGTGTCACGGGGATGTGACGTTGAGGAACTTACAGCTTCCATTTGGTTCGCTGGGCCGCCGTTTTTGCTCGATGCAGAAATAGATTGGCCTGTAACTCGACACTTCGAAGTACCTGCTGATGTCGTGTCGATGGAATTACGCAAATCAGCATTGGCGCTAATGTTAATCCCAGAGTCCAATCATGTGCTTCAGAAAATTTAATCCTTTTCGTCGCACATAAGGCTTCTAAGAGATTTCTTGTGGGTGCAAAAAAGTGTCGCAGCCCTTTGAAAAAAGTATTACTCCAAGAAAACTGACTTTTGCATTCGAGAAAATAGTGGAAGGGATCCAATCTCACGAGTTCAGTGACGACATAGGCAAAATTCGGAAAAATATTAGAATTGTGTTCCTCGACATTGCTGCGAGTTGGAGGTCGATTATTGAAGGCTCCTATCCCGTACGAAGCCAAATTCCCGTTGCTCTTAGTTTGTTAAATCTTACGTGTCATACCTGCACGTTAAAATTGTCATGCTGGCCTAGAGCTCTTGTAAGTCTGTTGCGAGAAAAGATATGGTTGGTTAATGCGCAGGAAATTTGCCGCAGAACAGTTCGTTCTTCCATTCGTTGCTTTCGGTGCAACCCTTAACTCTTGACGCAAATCATGGGGAACTTGCCATTAGAGAGACTTCGAGCTCTGCGCCCCTTTAATATCTGTGGTGTTGATTTTTGTGGCCCATTTAACACAACGTATCGCATCCGTGGTAACCAACCGTACAAATCATACGGGGCGTTGTTTGTATGTTTTGCGTCCAAAGCGGTCCACTTAGAGTTGGTGTCTGATCTCACCACTGATGCATTTTTGTTGGCATTTCAAAGGTTCGAGAGTCGACGCGGGATTGCGGAGAAGGTGTGGTGCGACAACGCGACAAACTTCGTCGGTGCCGATCGCCACATGAGAGAGTTCCGGGCCCGTCTGGAGGAACAGGGGGCGGTATCGCAACATTCGGATCAAGAAAAGGATGTCTCGTTCTTAGGCACAGGTTTTGGCAGCGATGGTCCCGGGAGTACGTTTCCAGCCTCCAAGCGAAGAACAAGTGGCACCAGGAGGTTCCAAACGTCGCCGTGGTAGCTCTCGTCGTCCTCGCCGAGGACAATCTTCCACCGCCGCAGTGGATGATCGGGCGGATCGTTGCGGTGCACGTCGGCGCTGACGGCAAGGTCCGAGTGGCGGACGTAAGGACGAAGGATGCGGCGTATAGGCTGGCGGTGCTGCCTGTGGCGTACTGAAGACGGCGGTCCATCAGAGGGGCGTGTAAGGCGGTGTAAGGCGGGAGCGGGAGCGCAATAAAGCTTTTGATCGCTCTCGCGAATTTGCCCCGTCTACCGCCCCGTAGTTAAGATAGGCTTAAGCGTCATACATTAAATTAAAGCGTTAGTTGTTATATGAACTTCATTGCGCAAACTCCCTTTCGTCGTCGAAATAAATCCCATATTTTCCCTGCAATCACAAGTTTTTCGTGTTGTTAATACAAATCAGTATTGAATTTTCATAGTCCTTGAGATTTTTCAACAAGTATCCTTAATCCACTCTAAGTAATATAGGCAATATTAATAATTAAAACGTAATATTAATAACATTCATTATATGCGGAAGACATTGGATGATACAATGATACAATCGATCTGAAGATGTTTAAGATAAGCTAGGCCCGATGAAGTCAAGCGACCGATAGAGAGTCTGCTTAGGACCAACGAAGGCGATAGAAATATATAATCCATATGTATGCTAATTAAACATTATTTATAAGCTAAGTGGCGACTGCTTCCTGTCCCGACATTTGTTTTATCCAGAGCTTGCAAGTATCGTTCAACCTTTTCAAAGTGTTTGAGAAAAACCTGTCATATACAAACACTTTGTGAACTGGGAGTGAGCTAACACATTCAAAGGGTTTTTGATTAACAGCTGTTACGCTCAGACCAAAACCCGTTTTTTTAGGGTTCCATCGATTTCAATTTCTACTGACTACTTTGCTCGGTCTGTTAGGAAAACGGTCTTTTGTGAATGTATGCGTGCGTGTGTGTGACCTGATCAGTAATGCTTCAGTCGTAACATTGCTTTTCGATTATTCAAATTAAAAAAGGTAATGGAAAATCCGTACTGTGTATTTTCTAAAGCTGAATCTGTTAGATTAGGCCATTTACCATTAAATTCCAATATTTTACATATTTTTTTATCATATTTTTAAGTGGTTTCGCCAATAGTTACTGTTGTATTACGATATTGTATTATGAAGGAGCCTTGTAGTTGCAGGAGTTTTTCGTCTAGCGAGACTAGCCCATTGAAGTCGTTTAGCAGTATGGTGCCTGGCATTATTTCCTCGAAATCCGGTATGTGTTGATTGTTAATCGTTTAACGTTTTACATTCGGATTCTCGAAGGTTCAGGAGAGCGTTTACGCAAGTGTCATTGCTTAAATCTAATAAATTTTCTGAATTACAAATGGTTTTATCATTATGGGACTCGCAAGGTTTTTTAATTGCAAATAATTGCCTCTTACATTCTAACAAATTTTCGTATTTTATATCGTTGATTATTTGTGCTACCACTGTGGTTTCTGTGCTGTTGTCCGAGAGAGTCCGAGAGTTGTCCGCATCTGAATGCGCTGTCATGCCGCTAACGGCATACTCAGACGTAACTAAAACCCTTGGTGTGGTTTGGTTGCCGGGTAAAGATTACTTTCAATTTAGGTTGGATGACTCTCCTGGATCTTCGTGCGACAAAACGAAACATACTGTCGGTGACTGCCCGACTTGGCCTATTGTGTCCTCTAGTGACTAGGGCAAAAATGTTGTTGCAGGAACTGTGGCTTCGAAAGTTAGACTGGGACGATTCGCTGCCGATGCAACTGCAGACATCTTGGGAAGCGTTTAAGGGCACGCTGTTGCAGCTGCCCAAAATCAAGGTATCGAGATTCGTTCATACAGACGCCAAAGTCCCGTCCGATATACATGGTTTCGCTGACGCTTCCATGCGAGCAAAATCCAAATTAGCTCCCCTCAAGACGAAAACTTTGCCCCGCAAAGTGCGCAGCTCACCTTCTTGCGGATCTTTAATTTTCCGATTACAAAAGTGTTCCTTTGGACAGATTCGGAGATCAAAACGCATCCTTCGTCGTTGTCGGTTATTGTCTCAAACCGAGTTGCGGAGATTCAAGAGTGGTCGGAAAAAGCAATCTGGCAACGAAAGTAAACCCAGCGGACATCGTGTCACGGGGATGTGACGTTGAGGAACTTACAGCTTCCATTTGGTTCGCTGGGCCGCCGTTTTTGCTCGATGCAGAAATAGATTGGCCTGTAACTCGACACTTCGAAGTACCTGCTGATGTCGTGTCGATGGAATTACGCAAATCAGCATTGGCGCTAATGTTAATCCCAGAGTCCAATCATGTGCTTCAGAAAATTTAATCCTTTTCGTCGCACATAAGGCTTCTAAGAGATTTCTTGTGGGTGCAAAAAAGTGTCGCAGCCCTTTGAAAAAAGTATTACTCCAAGAAAACTGACTTTTGCATTCGAGAAAATAGTGGAAGGGATCCAATCTCACGAGTTCAGTGACGACATAGGCAAAATTCGGAAAAATATTAGAATTGTGTTCCTCGACATTGCTGCGAGTTGGAGGTCGATTATTGAAGGCTCCTATCCCGTACGAAGCCAAATTCCCGTTGCTCTTAGTTTGTTAAATCTTACGTGTCATACCTGCACGTTAAAATTGTCATGCTGGCCTAGAGCTCTTGTAAGTCTGTTGCGAGAAAAGATATGGTTGGTTAATGCGCAGGAAATTTGCCGCAGAACAGTTCGTTCTTCCATTCGTTGCTTTCGGTGCAACCCTTAACTCTTGACGCAAATCATGGGGAACTTGCCATTAGAGAGACTTCGAGCTCTGCGCCCCTTTAATATCTGTGGTGTTGATTTTTGTGGCCCATTTAACACAACGTATCGCATCCGTGGTAACCAACCGTACAAATCATACGGGGCGTTGTTTGTATGTTTTGCGTCCAAAGCGGTCCACTTAGAGTTGGTGTCTGATCTCACCACTGATGCATTTTTGTTGGCATTTCAAAGGTTCGAGAGTCGACGCGGGATTGCGGAGAAGGTGTGGTGCGACAACGCGACAAACTTCGTCGGTGCCGATCGCCACATGAGAGAGTTCCGGGCCCGTCTGGAGGAACAGGGGGCGGTATCGCAACATTCGGATCAAGAAAAGGATGTCTCGTTCTTAGGCACAGGTTTTGGCAGCGATGGTCCCGGGAGTACGTTTCCAGCCTCCAAGCGAAGAACAAGTGGCACCAGGAGGTTCCAAACGTCGCCGTGGTAGCTCTCGTCGTCCTCGCCGAGGACAATCTTCCACCGCCGCAGTGGATGATCGGGCGGATCGTTGCGGTGCACGTCGGCGCTGACGGCAAGGTCCGAGTGGCGGACGTAAGGACGAAGGATGCGGCGTATAGGCTGGCGGTGCTGCCTGTGGCGTACTGAAGACGGCGGTCCATCAGAGGGGCGTGTAAGGCGGTGTAAGGCGGGAGCGGGAGCGCAATAAAGCTTTTGATCGCTCTCGCGAATTTGCCCCGTCTACCGCCCCGTAGTTAAGATAGGCTTAAGCGTCATACATTAAATTAAAGCGTTAGTTGTTATATGAACTTCATTGCGCAAACTCCCTTTCGTCGTCGAAATAAATCCCATATTTTCCCTGCAATCACAAGTTTTTCGTGTTGTTAATACAAATCAGTATTGAATTTTCATAGTCCTTGAGATTTTTCAACAAGTATCCTTAATCCACTCTAAGTAATATAGGCAATATTAATAATTAAAACGTAATATTAATAACATTCATTATATGCGGAAGACATTGGATGATACAATGATACAATCGATCTGAAGATGTTTAAGATAAGCTAGGCCCGATGAAGTCAAGCGACCGATAGAGAGTCTGCTTAGGACCAACGAAGGCGATAGAAATATATAATCCATATGTATGCTAATTAAACATTATTTATAAGCTAAGTGGCGACTGCTTCCTGTCCCGACATTTGTTTTATCCAGAGCTTGCAAGTATCGTTCAACCTTTTCAAAGTGTTTGAGAAAAACCTGTCATATACAAACACTTTGTGAACTGGGAGTGAGCTAACACATTCAAAGGGTTTTTGATTAACAGCTGTTACGCTCAGACCAAAACCCGTTTTTTTAGGGTTCCATCGATTTCAATTTCTACTGACTACTTTGCTCGGTCTGTTAGGAAAACGGTCTTTTGTGAATGTATGCGTGCGTGTGTGTGACCTGATCAGTAATGCTTCAGTCGTAACATTGCTTTTCGATTATTCAAATTAAAAAGGGTAATGGAAAATCCGTACTGTGTATTTTCTAAAGCTGAATCTGTTAGATTAGGCCATTTACCATTAAATTCCAATATTTTACATATTTTTTTATAATATTTTTAAGATTAAGATTTAAAATTCCATTTTTAACTTATCTTTCTCATGTAGTAATTAATAACTACAGCAAAAAGTAGAGCTTTATAACAGGTTAATCCTCCTTTAGCAGTTGTATTAGCAGAAGAATATCTACACAACATTAGGGGCTTTCCATATATTACGTAATCACAATTTCGGCAATTTTTAACCCCCCCCCCTCGTAATCAATTCTTCATACAAAAAAAAACTATTTTTGCACTACAGTAATCATTTGAACACCTACAAATTTGTTTGACTTTTATTTAACAGTACTCTTACAGAAACCCTTTTAGGTGACTATTAACTTAAAAGGGTGTCACCGAGTTGTTACTGAAAGACCGATTGATTTGTTCGGTTGAGCCGAACGGTCGGACCGAAACCGACAAGCAAAAACGAAAAAAGGGTTCCGCTCAGAGAGAGATTTTGTGAGCAACATTATTTTCGATTTTGTCTAGAGTCAAACTGCCTTAGAAATTGACAGTTGACAGTTATTTGCAAGCTCTAGTTTTATCATATACAAGTTGTTAAAAAAATTTAGTTACAATTGAGAATTAATCTATAAAATAATATTTGGAAATACTTCCAAATATATTAAAAATTGTCGTCCGATCATTGTTAAATTTAGTTTGCTGTTCCATGTACTATACATTTTCAGGCTAACAAAAATATAATTTTTTCCTATTCATTTTAGAAATTCCGACGTCAATCCCACAAGCTCTATGAGCTGAGCCGAATATAATAACCTTTCAGCCAGCAACTATACAAGCAACATCGAAGCCAAAATGTTGACTACAACAAAGTCTGATGGACTTCATGAAATAATACAATGCAAAACCTTAGACAAAAATAAAACATTCTAGTATAGATGCTTTCATCCCAACAATCTAAATAATCGATGTCTTGCCTTCGTCTTTCACGGCACAAACTTGAATAATCTCCATTTCTCATCAAAAAACACAGAAATCATAAAAATCTTATAAAATAAGTTTTTTTAAAACTAGACGTCCTAGAAATTTGAAAAGTGACACTCCTTATCTGGGTAAGAATTTCTCAACTGCGCATATGAAAAAATAGATTTTCTTCAAACCCGTGTGGTGTCCTTTTAGCGTTTCCTACCCTATAAAGTATATAAGTTTAAAGAATGAATTTTATTTTAATATAAAAAAAGAAACTTTTCTTTATTGAGTTGTGTTAAAAACTGACTTTATTTAAGCTAAACAATTATTAATTACAACTACGCGTCGATCCATCGCTACCACCGTCTCTGTCGCTGCTGCTGCTTCTGTTGACGTTTCTTATTCTGATTGGCTGTAACTTTTTGTCGCTGTCGCTGGCCTGCAACCAATGCCCTCGATAAAGTTCATCCGGGCTTAGCCACGTGCGCTGAGCTTGCACCTTTTGGTCAGCGATCGTGGGAATGCAGAATAGCGTATTCCCAAAGTTGATCGAACCCAGCCAAGTGCATACAACAAGAACAATATTAAATGCATTGGCAGGAAATGCGGAATGGCATATTCCCAAAGTTGATCGAACCCAGCCAAGTGCATACAACAAGAACAATACGTAATGCATTGGCCAATAATCGTCTTACTTATGTAATGTTGGGTGTTAACTCTTCCCTCCTGAAACGCGACTGTCCTCGGTCGCAACGTAGTAGAGTATAGGTCCGGAATGCGGGGGTTTTTCTTGCGTTTCTGGCACGGAAGCTGCTGTAGTCTCCGTAGCTTTACGTCTTCTTAGGAGTTCGGTGATCGATCCTATTATTAGTAGAAGTAGGATGATGGCGAATCCGTACCTAACGGAAGTTTCCATAGTGGTTTTGCTTCTTAATTTTTCCAGCGCTTTTGTGTTGTTAATGTTGAGTTTCTTGACCATTTGTAGTGAGAGAACTTCCTCTAACTTCGTCTTTTCTCCTATTATTTGGAATATTGGAGGTTCTGGTTCGACTATGTTTATTTCTTTCGACTTGTAAGTGGTTTCGCCAATAGTTACTATTGTATTATGAAGGAGCCTTGTAGTTGCAGGAGTTTTTCGTCTAGCGAGACTAGCCCATTGAAGTCGTTTAGCAGTATGGTGCCTGGCATTATTTCCTCGAAATCCGGTATGTGTTGATTGTTAATCGTTTAACGTTTTACATTCGGATTCTCGAAGGTTCAGGAGAGCGTTTACGCAAGTGTCATTGCTTAAATCTAATAAATTTTCTGAATTACAAATGGTTTTATCATTATGGGACTCGCAAGGTTTTTTAATTGCAAATAATTGCCTCTTACATTCTAACAAATTTTCGTATTTTATATCGTTGATTATTTGTGCTACCACTGTGGTTTCTGTGCTGTTGTCCGAGAGAGTCCGAGAGTTGTCCGCATCTGAATGCGCTGTCATGCCGCTAACGGCATACTCAGACGTAACTAAAACCCTTGGTGTGGTTTGGTTGCCGGGTAAAGATTACTTTCAATTTAGGTTGGATGACTCTCCTGGATCTTCGTGCGACAAAACGAAACATACTGTCGGTAACTGCCCGACTTGGCCTATTGTGTCCTCTAGTGACTAGGGCAAAAATGTTGTTGCAGGAACTGTGGCTTCGAAAGTTAGACTGGGACGATTCGCTGCCGATGCAACTGCAGACATCTTGGGAAGCGTTTAAGGGCACGCTGTTGCAGCTCCCCAAAATCAAGGTATCGAGATTCGTTCATACAGACGCCAAAGTCCCGTCCGATATACATGGTTTCGCTGACGCTTCCATGCGAGCAAAATCCAAATTAGCTCCCCTCAAGACGAAAACTTTGCCCCGCAAAGTGCGCAGCTCACCTTCTTGCGGATCTTTAATTTTCCGATTACAAAAGTGTTCCTTTGGACAGATTCGGAGATCAAAACGCATCCTTCGTCGTTGTCGGTTATTGTCTCAAACCGAGTTGCGGAGATTCAAGAGTGGTCGGAAAAAGCAATCTGGCAACGAAAGTAAACCCAGCGGACATCGTGTCACGGGGATGTGACGTTGAGGAACTTACAGCTTCCATTTGGTTCGCTGGGCCGCCGTTTTTGCTCGATGCAGAAATAGATTGGCCTGTAACTCGACACTTCGAAGTACCTGCTGATGTCGTGTCGATGGAATTACGCAAATCAGCATTGGCGCTAATGTTAATCCCAGAGTCCAATCATGTGCTTCAGAAAATTTAATCCTTTTCGTCGCACATAAGGCTTCTAAGAGATTTCTTGTGGGTGCAAAAAAGTGTCGCAGCCCTTTGAAAAAAGTATTACTCCAAGAAAACTGACTTTTGCATTCGAGAAAATAGTGGAAGGGATCCAATCTCACGAGTTCAGTGACGACATAGGCAAAATTCGGAAAAATATTAGAATTGTGTTCCTCGACATTGCTGCGAGTTGGAGGTCGATTATTGAAGGCTCCTATCCCGTACGAAGCCAAATTCCCGTTGCTCTTAGTTTGTTAAATCTTACGTGTCATACCTGCACGTTAAAATTGTCATGCTGGCCTAGAGCTCTTGTAAGTCTGTTGCGAGAAAAGATATGGTGGGTTAATGCGCAGGAAGTTTGCCGCAGAACAGTTCGTTCTTCCATTCGTTGCTTTCGGTGCAACCCTTAACTCTTGACGCAAATCATGGGGAACTTGCCATTAGAGAGACTTCGAGCTCTGCGCCCCTTTAATATCTGTGGTGTTGATTTTTGTGGCCCATTTAACACAACGTATCGCATCCGTGGTAACCAACCGTACAAATCATACGGGGCGTTGTTTGTATGTTTTGCGTCCAAAGCGGTCCACTTAGAGTTGGTGTCTGATCTCACCACTGATGCATTTTTGTTGGCATTTCAAAGGTTCGAGAGTCGACGCGGGATTGCGGAGAAGGTGTGGTGCGACAACGCGACAAACTTCGTCGGTGCCGATCGCCACATGAGAGAGTTCCGGGCCCGTCTGGAGGAACAGGGGGCGGTATCGCAACATTCGGATCAAGAAAAGGATGTCTCGTTCTTAGGCACAGCTTTTGGCAGCGATGGTCCCGGGAGTACGTTTCCAGCCTCCAAGCGAAGAACAAGTGGCACCAGGAGGTTCCAAACGTCGCCGTGGTAGCTCTCGTCGTCCTCGCCGAGGACAATCTTCCACCGCCGCAGTGGATGATCGGGCGGATCGTTGCGGTGCACGTCGGCGCTGACGGCAAGGTCCGAGTGGCGGACGTAAGGACGAAGGATGCGGCGTATAGGCTGGCGGTGCTGCCTGTGGCGTACTGAAGACGGCGGTCCATCAGAGGGGCGTGTAAGGCGGTGTAAGGCGGGAGCGGGAGCGCAATAAAGCTTTTGATCGCTCTCGCGAATTTGCCCCGTCTACCGCCCCGTAGTTAAGATAGGCTTAAGCGTCATACATTAAATTAAAGCGTTAGTTGTTATATGAACTTCATTGCGCAAACTCCCTTTCGTCGTCGAAATAAATCCCATATTTTCCCTGCAATCACAAGTTTTTCGTGTTGTTAATACAAATCAGTATTGAATTTTCATAGTCCTTGAGATTTTTCAACAAGTATCCTTAATCCACTCTAAGTAATATAGGCAATATTAATAATTAAAACGTAATATTAATAACATTCATTATATGCGGAAGACATTGGATGATACAATGATACAATCGATCTGAAGATGTTTAAGATAAGCTAGGCCCGATGAAGTCAAGCGACCGATAGAGAGTCTGCTTAGGACCAACGAAGGCGATAGAAATATATAATCCATATGTATGCTAATTAAACATTATTTATAAGCTAAGTGGCGACTGCTTCCTGTCCCGACATTTGTTTTATCCAGAGCTTGCAAGTATCGTTCAACCTTTTCAAAGTGTTTGAGAAAAACCTGTCATATACAAACACTTTGTGAACTGGGAGTGAGCTAACACATTCAAAGGGTTTTTGATTAACAGCTGTTACGCTCAGACCAAAACCCGTTTTTTTAGGGTTCCATCGATTTCAATTTCTACTGACTACTTTGCTCGGTCTGTTAGGAAAACGGTCTTTTGTGAATGTATGCGTGCGTGTGTGTGACCTGATCAGTAATGCTTCAGTCGTAACATTGCTTTTCGATTATTCAAATTAAAAAGGGTAATGGAAAATCCGTACTGTGTATTTTCTAAAGCTGAATCTGTTAGATTAGGCCATTTACCATTAAATTCCAATATTTTACATATTTTTTTATAATATTTTTAAGATTAAGATTTAAAATTCCATTTTTAACTTATCTTTCTCATGTAGTAATTAATAACTACAGCAAAAAGTAGAGCTTTATAACAGGTTAATCCTCCTTTAGCAGTTGAATTAGCAGAAGAATATCTACACAACATTAGGGGCTTTCCATATATTACGTAATCACAATTTCGGCAATTTTTAACCCCCCCCCTCGTAATCAATTCTTCATACAAAAAAAAACTATTTTTGCACTACAGTAATCATTTGAACACCTACAAATTTGTTTGACTTTTATTTAACAGTACTCTTACAGAAACCCTTTTAGGTGACTATTAACTTAAAAGGGTGTCACCGAGTTGTTACTGAAAGACCGATTGATTTGTTCGGTTGAGCCGAACGGTCGGACCGAAACCGACAAGCAAAAACGAAAAAAGGGTTCCGCTCAGAGAGAGATTTTGTGAGCAACATTATTTTCGATTTTGTCTAGAGTCAAACTGCCTTAGAAATTGACAGTTGACAGTTATTTGCAAGCTCTAGTTTTATCATATACAAGTTGTTAAAAAAATTTAGTTACAATTGAGAATTAATCTATAAAATAATATTTGAAAATACTTCCAAATATATTAAAAATTGTCGTCCGATCACTGTTAAATTTAGTTTGCTGTTCCATGTACTATACATTTTCAGGCTAACAAAAATATAATTTTTTCCTATTCATTTTAGAAATTCCGACGTCAATCCCACAAGCTCTATGAGCTGAGCCGAATATAATAACCTTTCAGCCAGCAACTGTACAAGCAACATCGAAGCCAAAATGTTGACTACAACAAAGTCTGATGGACTTCATGAAATAATACAATGCAAAACCTTAGACAAAAATAAAACATTCTAGTATAGATGCTTTCATCCCAACAATCTAAATAATCGATGTCTTGCCTTCGTCTTTCACGGCACAAACTTGAATAATCTCCATTTCTCATCAAAAAACACAGAAATCATAAAAATCTTATAAAATAAGTTTTTTTAAAACTAGACGTCCTAGAAATTTGAAAAGTGACACTCCTTATCTGGGTAAGAATTTCTCAACTGCGCATATGAAAAAATAGATTTTCTTCAAACCCGTGTGGTGTCCTTTTAGCGTTTCCTACCCTATAAAGTATATAAGTTTAAAGAATGAATTTTATTTTAATATAAAAAAAGAAACTTTTCTTTATTGAGTTGTGTTAAAAACTGACTTTATTTAAGCTAAACAATTATTAATTACAACTACGCGTCGATCCATCGCTACCACCGTCTCTGTCGCTGCTGCTGCTTCTGTTGACGTTTCTTATTCTGATTGGCTGTTACTTTTTGTCGCTGTCACTGGCCTGCAACCAATGCCCTCGATAAAGTTCATCCGGGCTTAGCCACGTGCGCTGAGCTTGCACTTTTTGGTCAGCGATCGTGGGAATGCAGAATAGCGAATTCCCAAAGTTGATCGAACCCAGCCAAGTGCATACAACAAGAACAATATTAAATGCATTGGCAGGAAATGCGGAATGGCATATTCCCAAAGTTGATCGAACCCAGCCAAGTGCATACAACAAGAACAATACGTAATGCATTGGCCAATAATCGTCTTACTTATGTAATGTTGGGTGTTAACTCTTCCCTCCTTAAACGCGACTGTCCTCGGTGGCAACGTAGTAGAGTATAGGTCCGGAATGCGGGGGTTTTTCTTGCGTTTCTGGCACGGAAGCTGCTGTAGTCTCCGTAGCTTTACGTCTTAGGAGTTCGGTGATCGATCCTATTATTAGTAGAAGTAGGATGATGGCGAATCCGTAGCTAACGGAAGATTCCATAGTGGTTTTGCTTCTTAATTTTTCCAGCGCTTTTGTGTTGTTAATGTTGAGTTTCTTGACCATTTGTAGTGAGAGAACTTCCTCTAACTTCGTCTTTTCTCCCATTAGTTGGAATATTGAAGGTTCTGGTTCGACTATGTTTATTTCTCTCGACTTGTAAGTTGTTTCGCCAATAGTTACTGTTGTATTACGATATTGTATTATGAAGGAGCCTTGTAGTTGCAGGAGTTTTTCGTCTAGCGAGACTAGCCCATTGAAGTCGTTTAGCAGTATGGTGCCTGGCATTATTTCCTCGAAATCCGGTATGTGTTGATTGTTAATCGATTTACATTCGGGTTCTCGAAGGTTCAGGAGAGCTTTTACGCAAGTGTCATTGCTTAAATCTAATAAATCTTCTGAATTACAAATGGTCTTATCATTATGAGACTCGCAAGGTTTTTTAATTGCAAATAATTGCCTCTTACATTCTAACTAATTTTCGTATTTTATATCGTTGATTATTTGTGCTACCACTGTGGTTTCTGTGCTTGTGAATACAAAAGAGTTTATTGTGTTAGATTTTGCCCATTTAATTTCATATATAATGTTAGTTATTCCTTCTTTTTATAATTGAATTTTATACTTTAAACAAACGCAAGACACTCGCAAAAAATCACTGAAAAACACAAAAAACTTACAGCACAAAAGTAAACTCCACCGTTCACAAGCAACGCTACTTGTGAGTTTTTCTCGAAACAGCGTTTTGAAAGTCCGTGTTCATCGGCATTTCTGAACAGCTCAACCGATCGTTTTCAAACTTCTCGCATAGTGGGGTTTTTTAATCCTTAAAAAAAACGAAATGGAAATCTGGGCATTTTTGGCGGAGATACAGTGAGCACCACAAAACAGCTTTTTTAATAGTGTTTAAGCAATCGCGTTGTCAACGATATGTTAGCCAATAGTATCGACTTTAAAAACTAGTGGACGTTATTTAAATTACACTTAATAATATACAAAAGGTTTGAATTAAATCCATCCAACCAGTTTTGATTTTGATTTTTTTAATCCAAAGACCCTACTTTTTATTCATACCTCTTGTAAACTAAAAAGCACTTTTTCAAAGGCTTATACAAAAAAAATTAATTTTTCCCTAATGCGGTTAATCCACGACATTGTTCAGCTCATTCATTATAGCAATTTTTTCTTAGCCTATACGATTTTACGTAGGTATTGATAAACACACAAAAACTGCATTCTAACTTTTTCAAAATCTTTAAAGGTGTAGGCGCCAGACACCTTTCAAAAAATGGATTAAGGCGATTTTGGGCATTAGAGGGAGCGTGGCCCTCGGCTGAAATAAACTTGCGCTGCGTATGAACTCCAAGAATCTGCATGCAAAATGCCAATCCTCTAGATTTTATAGTTCCCGAAATCTCAGCGTTCATACGGACAGACGGACATGGCTAGTTCGACTCGGCTTGTGATCCTGATCAAGAATATATATACTTTATAGGGTCGGAAACTTAGTACTTTTGCACGAAGTTTATTCTTGGCTTACCAAAATGTTAGAGGACTTAACATGAAGCTAACCAAGCTTTATGCTGACTCCTCGGCATATATAGAAACTTGGCTAAAACCAGAGATAAGCGACTCTGAAGTTTTGTCAAACAGCTTAATACCTACAGAACCGATCGCCTTTCCCGTAGGGGAGGGGGTGTTCTGATCGCCGTTACCTCTACCCTAAATTCGGAGAGAATTCACTCTCATGTCCCCAATGACATAGAATTTGTTAGTGTAAAAGTTTCCCTGGAATCCTTGTCTATTTTTGTTACATGTTCTTATATTCCACCTGGCTCTGACTTAATAATTTATGAGCAACATCTATCTGCTATTAAATCTATTCTATCCTCTCTTTCCAACAGAGACCTTTTGATTGTTTTGGGTGACTTTAATCTCCCTGATATTTCTTGGTCCCCTTCTACTGACTCACTTGTCGCTATTCCCTTATCCGCCCATGTTTTTGTCGATGGCCTTTCTGAATTATCGTTACAGCAAGTTAGCTTTATACGAAACTCATTAAATAGACAGTTAGATTTTGTGTTTGTTTCAGAGCTGTCTGAAGTCACGGTATCTAGAATTGACGCTCTTGTGGTACCAGAAGACCGATACCATCCAACAATGGAATTGACAATTTGCCTCCCCTACCTTGATACCCTCTCTCCTTTAGTTTCTCCAACTAAAATGAGATGCTTTCGTAAATGTGACTATAATAAACTTAACTTAATGATTTCGCAATATAATTGGACAGATCTTTATAACTGTATGGACATCGAAAGTGCCACTGAACTTTTCTATAGCGTTCTAAACAAATTTTTTAATGAATGCGTTTTTTGATAGGCTTCCTCCAAGGCCGAACAGGCCCCCCTGGTTTACAAATGCTCTTCAAAGATTTAAAAATCTTAAAACAAACACTTATAAAAAGTATAAAAAATCGGGTAAGCCATCCGATTTTTCGAAATATGTGGTGGCTCGATCTGATTTTAATGTTCTTAACAGTCATTGCTATTCTATGTATTTAAATCGTTGTAAATTTGAATTTTCAAATGATCCGAAGCAGTTTTATAACTTTGTTAACGCTAAACGTAAGTCATCGGCTTTGCCTTCATCGGTTCGTTTTAACTCAATGGAGGCATCGACAGATTCTGAAATTGCGGATTTATTTGCCGACTTTTTCCAAACCACTTACAGCTCCTCTCCATGGTCAAAATCAAACTACCCTAATCCCTTAAATAGGGCAAATTGTATTTTTTCCCCTATAATTACCGAAAGTTCTCTCTTAAGAGATTTAACAACAACAGCGCCTACTTATTCTCCCGGTCCTGATGGACTTCCTGGGTGTGTGCTTAAGTTTTGTGCACAAACCATTTGCAAACCTATTCTTAAACTTTTTCATTTGTCTATTTCATCATCAGTTTTCCCAACTGTCTGGAAGGACTCTTTTATTATTCCACTTCACAAAAAGGGTGCGAAGGCGGAGTTTTCCCCAACTGTCTGGAAGGACTCTTTTATTATTCCACTTCACAAAAAGGGTGCGAAGGCGGATGAGGTATTTCTAAATTGTCGGCAATTCCAAAAGCCTTTGAACGTATTATCACTTCTCATTTGCAACATTTATGTTCCTCGCTAATATCACCGTGTCAGCTTGGTTTCGTTAAGCGAAGATCGACTACCACCAACCTACTTGAATTGTCATCTATTGTAATAAATGGATTTAACAATAAAATGCAGACCGACGTTATATATACAGATTTTAGTAAAGCCTTTGACTCTGTTAACCACTCTCTTCTTTAATCAAACTAGACTTGCTTGGGTTTCAATGTAATCTTTTAGCATGGATTTCAAGTTATTTGAATGGGAGGACTCAGAGAGTTATATTTAAGAACGCTGCTTCTAAAATGATCCACGTGACATCTGGAGTGCCCCAGGGTAGTCATTTGGGCCCTTTGCTGTTTACTTTGTTTATTAACGATCTTCCCTCTATCATAACAAATTCTCGTGTCCTAATGTATGCTGATGATGTTAAGCTTTGTTTGACATACAACAATATAGAGTCCGGTTTCCAGACATTGACAATTTTCAAGTATGGTGTGAGTATAACCTCTTAAATTTGAACTGCCTAAAATGTAACGTAATGTCCTTCCATAGGGGTACTCCTACGTTTATAAGTTATTTGCTTCAGAACTTGCCACTTGACCGTATATATTCAGTAAATGATTTAGGCGTTCTTTTGGACCCGAAGCTTAAATTTGACTGCCACTGCCTAACTTTTAATATTCCCGTTAGACTAACACGTAATTATTATCCTCTTAATTTGCCTCGATGTACATCAAATTTTAGTCTGCACGAGCCCTTTTGCGCTCTATGTAATAATTATAACAACCTTTATCATTTAATTTGCATTTCAACTTCTATCCCGGTATTAAAAACTAATATTTTAACTCATTTGCTTCACTCCTAATTGCTTCTTTATTTTCATTATGTGTCCCGTTTTTTTTTGTTTTATGTATTCTTCCTCGCGAATTCGCATTCTTGCCCAAATTGAAAAAAGGGCCCCGCGCGTAACAAGCACGTGCTTGCTGTCGTTGGGCCACTTGTTTGTACTGCTCGTAGTGCATCAACGTCCATATATATGTGGAACAACCGACAGTCTCTTTCGACCCCCAGCAGGAATCTGAACCTCGCTCGTCTGGGACCCAGACGATATATAGGTACCGTCAGCACCGAATTCTGTGCCTCAGGTTGGCTTCCAGAAACAGGGTCACCTCCGGAACTGGCTGTTTCCATAGGCACAGTTGGCTCGCTTACCCCTGTGCTGACAGGAACTGCTGCAGCTACCGTGTGCAGTATTTTGTTCTGTTTCACGATCTTATTAACTGCCCCTGAGCTGGCTTTTTTGCGTTTAGGCGACTCGGTTAATAATAATTTCTTATTATTAAATTGTTTCCAAACAGAATTGAACCCGTCATTGAGCTGTTTAAAAACTCGTGAAAGGTTTAATAGGCCGTCTCGAGTCTGCCTCATAAAACTGCTCATCTCGACTGTCATTTCCTTGCAGGACTCACATGCCCACATGAGACCGGTATGCATTTCAATGAAGTCTTTAACTCTGACAGTAAACCCTGCACTGGGATCAAATTCCAGAACCGCAAAGACACAAAACAACGAAAAGTATAAGAGCGCGAATTTAATTACAAGCAAGAGAGCGCGAGAGAGAAATTAGAAGTACAGCAAGCTCTCAGAGACTGAGAGCGGGAGAGTGGGAAAGAGATTACAAGAGTTTTAGCAAGTTTAGAGCGTGTAATTTACACCAACAAAGACAAGCGATAAACAACTCCAATAGAAATGTTAAAATAACTATAACCATGTACCCGATTATTGGGAGATTTATTTAAAAACACTAACACAGTGGTTAGGCTAAGCTTTGTTTATAAACAAACGCAAGACATTCGCAAAAAATCACTTAAAACACACAAAAAACTTAGAGCACAAAAGTAAACACAACCGTTCACAAGCTACGTTAAATCGGTCACTTTAAACCGACATAGGTCCGCTACAAGTAGTTTTTGAACGTCATAATTTCGCGCGAACTTATGTCGGCTAGCTGGCTCAGCTAGATTCCTCTTTATGGTCCTTATTATCCAGTCCTGATCTACCCTGTTGATAACTCTGGCCACCAATCGTCTTATCGCCGCAAAATAGTCATAGAGAAACTCTCCTGGTCTCTGCTTCCGCTCGGCAATGTCATTTGCTCATCTCCTTGTAGCCCGTTCTTCTTGTTGCTCTCCTAACCCAGGTTTCCTTTGGAGTACCTCAGCGGAGCGCCTGAACCGGTTGACGAAGTCGTTGAAGCTGCATCCCGAAGGTCTAACTTCTTAATCAAGTCAGCGAGTCTGGCCCGCGTACATTGGTCGATCCGGACATCCGAGCTTTGTGTGCTTTGGCGTTCTCCAGGCTGTACTGCTCCTGGATGGGATATAGTTGGACATTTGAAAAGTCCCATACGGTGTGGCTGTTGGGTCCAGATTCAGACTCCTTGGAAAGCTAGTAAAAATAAAAATAATTCGACGGATTTCCAATAGAATTCAAATTCAACTACCAAAGTCGTCAATTTTAAATGATGTTTTGTAGTTAAGAAATGCCAGTAAACATATAACATTAAACTGATTCATTTCTTTTCGTCCAGCAGTCCTATGTCGTCCAAGATGCCGCTCACTACCACATTTCCTATAGTCGAGGTCATCCTGAACTTTCGTTTGATCGCAACAGAGAAACTCTCAGAAAAGAAAAAAACAGTAATAATTTTATTTTAATTTTTGAATTCAAATTATTATTTGCCCCCTTTTTACTAATTTTATTTATAAGTATATCTTTATTTATCTATAACAAGATGCAATGTATATTTTAACTATGTAGATTTCCCAACCGCCCGTATTTATATGTTCAGATTACTGTCATTTTGTTAACTCGTACGTATTACACCAACTTGAATTGTTTGTATAATATCGCTGCTGACTTCCCCCTTTTCGCTGATCGCGATATGCCAGTCTTAAACTATATGACATAGTCGTCGGATACTTTCTGTCTCAGTCTTATTAATTTAAACATGTAAGGAAGAGATGGTTTCGATCAAGTTGCCAGCCCCACACAACTCAGAAGAAAACAGACGATAAGAGAGACAACCACACAGTCGAATAGAAGCAATCAAAGGGTGAAGTCGCAAAAAGTTGTCAGTGCAGAATCTTCTAATAATCAAGTCCCGAGTATACAAAATAAGTCGAAAAGTTGTTATATGTCGCGGAGGGTTAAAAAAGAACATGTGAAACAATAACTTTATAATATCCATATCTTATTCAATAAAACTATATTACATTTGGGGGCTCAACCTAAAAGCCAATAAAACAAAATTGCGCAGTTGCGAGATCTGTGAAACAATTTCATCATCAAGTGAATACGAAAGTATGAGCGACGAAGAAGAAGGTGGACGAAAGTGTGGTGTCATAACATGAGCGCAAACTAAGAAAAAGCAAGCACTTAGTCTGGATGTTGTCGAAGAGGAGCTGCAACTAGAAGAATCGAGTGACCTGGAAAGCGAATTTTCCACAAGTGACGTGAAAATGGCCGAAATCAACAACCAGAGCTTGCAGCAAATAATTGAGATGCTGTCTCTGATGAAATAAATCAAAGATCGCAAAATGACCCAAAGATCACTGCAGAAAATTTGTCTCAAATTGTGCCAAACTTTGACGGTGAATCAATACCAGTGGAGCAGTGGTTTTTAAAAAACAGAGATACGTACAGGCACGAGGGAAAATGACGAAAATGGCCAAACTGTTCCTAGAGTCGGTTTTGGTTAGCAATTACTTTCAACTTAAAAGTGTTCTCACTGCTTAATTCAAACGCACACTAAGAAGTGCCGACATACATGCAAAGTTGGCAGAGAGAAAGAAGAGGATCGATGAAAACTTTCATGAATACAAGTTCAGTATGTATGACTGCAAATCTTACCAGGTACTTAAAGAAAAGTTTGAATGTATGAACGTAAATGTGGAAAGGAAAGAGAGGAAAGACGCTACACTAAAGGTCAAAAAATCGTGTCCACCGATAAAAAAGTTTCCAGATGCTTTAACTGCGGATCAACTGAACACATGCGAAAAGATTGCAACACGCAGACAAAGTGTTTCAAATGCGATGGTGTTGGGCATATATCTACTAATTGTCCACAGGCCGTCAAGAAAGTTAACCTTATCAAGGATACCAAACGCTGTAAGCAAATATTGCTCAACGGAATTAAAGTAGCCGGTCTTGTTGACACTGGCTCGGATGTTTCAATTGTCTGCCAATCCATTTTCAAAAGTTTGGAAAATGTGGATATCCAGAGTTGCAATTCAATTCTTCGTGGACTTGGAAATCGCAAGGTAGAACCTTTGGGCGCTTTCATAGGGACGGTTCTCGTCGATGGAAACGTAGCTGAGCAGCTTTTCCTTGTTGTACCCGATGGGAATATGGAAAACGACTTGGTTTTGATTTTGTATCAAAATTCAGCGTTTCTCTTAACGAGGGTGGATTCACTTTCCAGAAGTCGTCAGCGGAGCCATTTAGCGCTGAAAAAAACGAGCTAAGTATTTACAATATAGTCGACGCTAAACCTGATATCGATGTTCCCCTTCACTTCCAGCCTCTCATCAAGTCGATGATTGAGGAATACAAGCCGGCAAAACCATCTTCGATAAGTCCTGTTCAGATGAAGATAATACCCGATGAGCAAATGAAGTCCTTCCGACACCAGCCAAGTCGTTATTCTCCTCTAGAGTGCGATGTGATCAGGAAGCAGATCGACGAGTGGCTATCAGAGGGAGTCATCCGAAAGTCAACCTCTAACTTTGCAAGCAGAGTTGTGTTGGTGAAGAAAAGGAATGGAACATACAGGACCTGCGTGGACTTTCGCCAACTAAACAGCATGGTGTTAAGAGACTGTTTTCCGGTGCCACTGATCGATGACGCTTTGGAAAGACTACAAGAAGCAGCAGTTTTCATTGTCATGGACTTGGAGAATAGCTTTCTTCACGTGCCCATCGAGGAATCTAGCCGGAAATTCACCGCATTCATCACCAGAGCGGGGTTGTTTGAATTTTGCCGAGCGCCGTACGGTTTCTGCAACTCTCCAGCCGTGTTCAATCGATTTGTCAACAGTGTGTTTCAGGAGCTGATCACTAACGATTTGCTGTTACTTCGGTACGAACGGACGTGTTTTATCTAAGCTCCAAAGAAAAATAGTTTTCACTCTGAACTTAAAATAAGCGTAGACACCAGTTAAAAGGGTACTAAGATCTCGATTACACTGTGAATATTGCAAGTCTTCTTGGATACCGGCCAGGTTGCCATATAAACTGATTTAAATAACTAAAGAAACAAATAAAAATTGAACGCCGCATCCATATTTGTGCACGAACATCAAACTTACCACCGACGAACTTATCTGTCCACACTCTTCAAGTTGCCATGTCTTCAACTTCGGCTCCAGCAAACAAGCGACTTCGCAGCAACACCAACAACATTGTGAGTCCCACCGAGCGCATGTCTAATGCAACGCCGCCGTGGCTCCTAGAGATGCTCAACTCGCGCTTCAAAGAACAAACTGAGCAAATAGCATCCTATGTGAGGGACGCAGAGGAACGTGTTCTAGACGGTCTTACGAGCCGCTTAGATTGCATTGCAGCCGAGATGAAGCAGTTTGGGGAGCGTGTCACCATCGTGGAGGGCGAAGTGGCACAGTTACGCGCTGGGAGGAATCAGCTGATTGAGCGCGTCGAGCATCTGGGTCGGGAGGTTGGCGAGCTGACCACCCTGAGAGAGAGAGTGGGAGAGATCGAGGCAAAACTGGCAGCACAACAAATGGCAAATCAGGCGTGTGACTTACGCGTACATGGAATTCCATTTGTTGAGGGGGAAAACTTGAAGGTGTTGTATAACCAGCTCTGTTTTTCACTTAAGCTGGCACCGCCACCGAAAATCAAGGAGCTATTCCGGACCAGAAAAACACAAAACTCTTCTGTTGACCCGGTGGTCATTATACGCATGGAAAATCAGCACGAAAAAATCACGATGCTGCGCTGTATCGGAGCTTATCGTCGCGCAGTAAACCAACAACTAAGTCTGCATATGATGGGCTTCGACTCACAAGCTGCTCTCTATGTCAATGAGCAGCTTTTGAGAGAGCACTATATAATATTTAAAGAGGCAATGAAGCTTAAAAAGCGCAGACTGTTCTCAGCTGTTTTTACCCGCAAAGGTTTAGTCCACGTCAGGTGCAATGATAAAATCTACTGCATCGAGAGTATGGATCAGCTTTTGGCGCTCTCGCAAGATGCTGATAAGCTAGCCTCTTCTCGCTCTTCTCAATTATCATTATCTCCGCGCGCTGCAACTTCGTCATCTGCGGTTGACGGAATCGCCGCGAATTGTGATATGTTCTTGTATCTTAATCTAATTATAACTAGGTACTTTAAATCTAAATATTCTTTCTATATTAGACATAAGATTTCCCAAACTCTTAAAAATACGACTCTCTTAATTAGGTATCTCACACTCTCTCAAGACTCTTTTTTGTATTTAATAGTGGTGCTAAGACTTATTTTTATATCAAAAGCAATAGGTGCGTAACATGGTTTTCGTCGTATGTCAGTGATTCGTTAGTAGAGTGTTATGGTTATGATATCTTTCGTTCCGACAGAGGTAGCCACGCTGGGGGAGTAGCCATATATGTAAACAAACGTCTTAATGCAAAGTTTGTCTGTAAACATCCGAGTGATAGCTCCGTTGAATGGATATTTGTTCAGATCACTAATACATTATACTCATCAAAAACTTTAATAGGCTGTGTTTATAGACCAAACCGATTTATTGACTACCAAAAGTTAATTGACTTATTGTCCTCTATGTTTATCCAATATTCGGACGTTATCCTTGCTGGGGATTTCAACAGCAATATTCTAAAAGAAAATAAATTATCGTACGACATCGAATCTATTGGCTTAAATTTAGTAAACTCATCAGTACCTACACATTTTTCAAACCACTGTGATACTTTACTTGACTTATTTTTTGTAACTGACTGTGATAAAATGCCCATGTATAGTCAACTTACAATGCCAATGTTTTCAAAACACGACCTTATTTATCTAATTTATAATATTAATACTGACTTTACTGAAAACCATATAGGGACTTTAAAAATATTGACTACGCCTTGCTAAGTAACGACTACAATTAATGTGACTGGGACTCTATTTATGACCATACAAATATTAATTCTCAATTAACTGTCCCACAATATAATATAATATACTTATATAATCGATCAGTACCATTAGTGACGAAAATGACCAAGCCACGTGAAAATCCATGGTTCAATTCAGCAATTAAGGTACTTGTTGGCAAACGGGATACTGCATTTAAAAAATGGAAGCGATACAAGACAAGCCAGCATGCGGCCCAATATAAAACTCTAAGAAAAAATGTTTCACAATTGATTAATCAAGAGAAACGCAAATATTTCTTTAACAGATTTAATAGGGCAACAACGAGTCAGCAGAAATGGGCTGATATTAAATAACTAGGCATTGGTAAAACCAACACTACCCTATGTGATGCCAATCCTGATGAACTAAACCAAATATTTTTAGACTGCAAAGTACCTGATGTAATTAAAGATGACTATATTGATAACCTACCTCAAAATACATATCGAAATTGTGATAATATAAATTGCGGCTGTGATAATGGTACCTGTGATAGTAGTTTTAGTTTCGTGTGTGTAACTGAGTCTGATGTCCTTAAATCAATGTTACTAATCAAGTCAAATGCTACTGGAGTCGACGACATAAACCCAAAATTTATAAAGATACTATTGCCAAAAATATTACCATACATAACTTTTATATATAATACTGCCTTGACACAATCAATATTTCCCGACTCTTGGAAATTAGCTAAAATTATACCTGTCCCAAAATCTGCAAACGAATATAGGCCAATATCAATCTTACCATATTTGTCTAAAGTCTTTGAAAGACTTATGGCTGGTCAGATGACCAATTATTTAACAAATATACTAACCGATAAGCAATCAGGGTTCCGTGTTGGCAGAAGCTGTACCACAGCTATAATTAAAATAGTTGAAGACATTAGGGAAAAAATGGATACTGACAACATAACATTTTTGACTCTTTTAGATTATAGTAAAGCATTTGATACGGTAAATCACGAAATTCTTTGTATTAAGTTAAAGCGTCTATGTAACTTCTCGCGTGCATCAGTGCAACTTATTTGTTCCTATCTAAGCAATCGTGGGCAGTCGGTTTTCGTAAATAATGTGTACTCCTCTTTTCTTGGTCTAAAGCGTGGTGTGCCGAAGGATCCGTTCTAGGTCCACTACTGTTCTCAGTGTATGTAAATGATTAACCTAGTAATATGCCAAACTGTGAAATACACATGTATGCTGATGATGTTCAAATGTATGTAAGCCGTCCTATTTGTAGAATTAATGAATGTATAAGTGTTTGCCCAATGGGCTAGGATTAAACCCGAAAAAATCTAAATGTATTGTTGTAGGTAAAAGAGTGATGGCTACTGATGCATTGGAAAAACTATCTATCAATAATGCTCCTCTTGAGTATGTGAAAACTGCAATTAATTTAGGATTTACCTTTAATCAAACATTGACTTGGGATGATCACATTAATAAATCTGAGGGAAAAATGTATGCAATACTTAGAAACCTATACTTGACCAAAGACTTCTTACCGACCAAAATAAAAGAGACAATTGCAAAAATGTACCTTATACCGGTACTTTCTTATGGACTAGAGGTATTTAGTGACTGCAGCTCCGTAGGTCAGCGCAAACTGCAGGTAGCGTTTAATAATGTGGCAAGATATATTTATAATAGACAGAGAGCTGACCATATAAGTGACGTTACAACTTAAATCTTTAACATGCCACTTAAATCCTGGACAAACTTTAGGGCCCTATTACTACTCTATAAAATTATAAGCAAGCAAGAGCCGTTGTATCTATATGAAAAACTTATTTTTAGTTCGTCAAGAAGAACCAGAAACATAATGAGCATTATTATAATACCTATGCACAAGGAGGCAGTTCCTTGTATATGCTGTTCGCAATTGGAACCAACTTCCACATACTATCAAGGCAATCAGTAACGAAGCTCAATTTAAAAACGCACTGCAAGAATATTTTAAGACTAATTAAGAGCACCACCAGAATCTAGAGAGAAAGTGAGAAAATAAAAATTAAAAATTACAGTTTAAAGTTAAAATTAACTAACTAAAAATTAAAAATTAAAAAAATATAAAAAAAAAATTTCAAAAATTTAAAAAATTAAAAATAAATAAATAAAAATTAAAATCAACATTTAAAATAAACGTCAATTAAAATAGTAATAGTAATAAGACTAATAATGAAACGGATTATAAATACACATTGAAATGTTAGCATATAAGTTAAGCTTAAAGTTCAACCTTAAAATTGTACACATGTGACTAGCGCCTTAATTTATAAGTATGCTACATGCTTGTAGCGCTGGGATAAAAACAATCAAATAAATCGTAAATCGTATCGAGGTTATGCAAATGTACGTTGATGACATCATCATATACGGACAAACCAACGATGAATGCATTGCCAAGCTGAAAACGGTTCTACACGAAGCCGCTAAATACGATTTAAAAATAAAATGGGAAAAGTGTCATTTTCTTCAAAGCAAGATTCACTTCTTAGGACACACCGTAAGCGAAGGCAAAGTTTGGCCAGGAGAAGAAAAAACTAAAGCCGTCAAAAAATTCAATCGTTTTTGGGTCTCACAGGATTTTTGCGGAAGTTTGTCAAAGGCTATGCCAACATCGCTCGACCATTGACGGACCTTTTAAAAAAAAGGCACAGAGTTTAAATTTGAAGATTCGGAAAGAAATGCAATGAACCAGCTGAAGGATATTCTGTCTACAGAACCAGTCTTACGTCTATACCGCAGAGAGGCCCCAACAGAGCTCCACACAGACGCTTCGAAAGATGGTTTCGGTGCTGTGCTTATGCAGAAGGTTGAAGAAGAGCTGCATCCAGTCGCTTTTTGGAGCAAGAGGACGTCCGAAGCAGATTCCAAACGACACAGCTGCATACTGGAAGTAATAGCTGCATACCTCGCCCTTAACAAGTTTCGACATTACCTCTTAGGTGTTTCATTTAAATTGGTCACAGATTGCGCCGCTTTCTCTATGACAGTGAAGAAAAAGGACGTGCCCCGCGAAGTCGCTCAGTGGATACTGCAGTTACAAGATTTCGAGTTCCAAGTAGAGCATCGATCTGCCGATAGGATGAAGCATGTAGACAGTCTCAGCCGCTATCCTCAGGACGTCTTCAATATCACCTCGGAAATTTCTGCTCGCATCGAAAAGGCTCAGCAAAAGGAGGAATTCATCGAGTCTATTCTAGAACTTTTGAAATCTCGCCCCTATAAAGATTTCAAACTGAAAGGTAACATTTTGTACAAGCATGTGGATGGAAATGATTTGCTGGTCGTGCCAAAATCAATGGAACATGAAATAATATCTGATGCACATAACATGGGACATTTTTCGATGCAAAAAACGTTACACTCATTGCGCCAACAGTTTTGGATATCGCACATAGAAAGTAAGGTTGCTCAAATTATTAAGTCTTGCATAAAGTGCATTATATGCAACAAAAAGCTGGGAAAACAGGAAGGTCAGTTGTACTGCTTTGGAAAAGGAGACTGCCCACTGCACACGCTCCATATAGATCACTTGGGACCTATGGAGTACAGTACAAGTTTATTTTCGCCGTTGTTGATGCTTTCAGCAAATTTGTATGGCTGTTCACAACTAAAACAACTAGCTGCGAGGAAGTCTTAAGAAGCCTTACAGACTGGTCAGCTGTTTTCGGGTACCCATCCCGCATTGTTAGCGACAGAGGAGTTGCTTTCACCTCCAACCTATTTACCAACTTTGTGAAGGAAAACGGAATTGAACATGTGTGGACGACGACTGGTGTGGCTCGCGGCAATGGACAGATTGAGCGGGTGAACAGATGCATTATTTCCATGATCTCGAAGCTGTCCGCTGAGGATACCTCTAAGTGGTGTAAGTTTGTGGCGTAAGTCCAGCGCGCCATTAACTTACACGTTCACTGCTCGACTAAGAAAACTCCGTTTCAACTAATGTTCGAAGTTAAAATGCAGAACAAAGTCAGCGATAATCTCTTGGCAGTTCTGGAACAAGAGTTGTTGAATGACTTCGACAACGAAAGAGCAAAAGAACGCGAAGCAGCCAAAATCGAGATTCAGAAGGCACAGGCAAATTATAAAGCCAACTATGATAAACACAGGAAGATAGAAAACATCTACAAAGAAGGCGATTTAGTCGCAATAAAACGTACCCAATTCGTTGCCGGGAAAAAACTCGCCAGTACCTTTCTTGGACCGTACGAAGTTAGGCAGGTTAAAAGAAATGGCCGCTACAATGTTAGGAAAGCTGCTCAAGTGGAAGGGCCAAATATTACAACAACACCGAATGTAAGGAAGAGATGGTTTCGATCAAGTTGCCAGCCCCACACAACTCACAAGAAAACAGACGATAAGAGAGACAACCACACAGTCGAATAGAAGCAATCAAAGGGTGAAGTCGCAAAAAGTTGTCAGTGCAGAATCTTCTAATAATCAAGTCCCGAGTACACAAAATAAGTCGAAAAGTTGTTATATGTCGCGGAGGGTTAAAAAAGAACATGTGAACACAATAACTTTATAATATCCATATCTTATTCAATAAAACTATATTACATACATATTACTTATGATTTATATTCTATATCTATACTTTTAGGGCCGGAAACTTTAAACTCTGATTTCCAATACGATTTCATGGTTTTAACCGTACTTTAAATTTAACAAACGGACGAGAAAACGGCACTAATATGGCTATATCACAGACCTATAGCACATATGGTGTATTGCTCTTAATATCACGTACGAAATAGGTATAGGTATGATATAGGCCTGTCCGCCGCTTCAACATCTTTGATCTTCGGGCCATCCTCTTGCGCAACTGCCCCCCTCTAAATTAGACCCACTAACCAAAAATAGCCTTCTTTCCTTGTGGATATTTTTGTGTTGCTATTCAAATCAAGCGTCCATCCTTGCTGGACCTATGTGGTTTTTCGGGCTTTTCGCCGGTCTAGCTCATGTCAGAGCCGTGAGTCCCCAAACTCTGACTTTAATCAGAAAATCAACGTTACACAACACAGTAAACAGCACGTTCACTACGTTCACGACGATCAAATCAGCAGTAAAAAAATTTGAACATGATATAATTTAGTATTTTGTATTTGATCAATAAAAGTAAAAAAAATAACATTTGGACTTTCCGTAGAGTATTTTTTTTTTTAATAATTATTTTTCTTCGGCGCATTTTTTGAAAATTTGGTTATTTTTACCAATATTATTAAGAATACTAAGAATCGATGGACTTCAGTAAATATGCGCTAAAAACCATATACTGAAAATGTTACGTACGCCCTCTCCTTCAATTTATTTGATGGAGAAAGATGCACGTAGAAAAACAACATCGAATCTCAAGGCCAAGGGAGAGGGGCGATCGACACGTTGACTCACCGAAAACAAAGGAATGTGCAACTTGACGATCTTTTGAATGGCATATAGTCAGAACAACGACCGTAACCCTACACCAGTAGCTGGCAAAGTGCATCAGTCGGGCATTGACACTACCGATAGGGGAAATCATAGGTGGGAACACCTAAATATCCAAACCTATCACGGGGGCCGAGGAAAAAGCTCTATACTGGTATAAAAGACCGTAGCCGGATAGAGAAGGTAGACAGAGTTCACTCTGATCTCACAGCATTATAGTGTAAGCACTATATTTCCGAAGCCACACAGCCAAGACCAGGAATCCTGAAGATAGTCCTGTTTGCCATTGATGAACCACAACATATCCTGAAGGAAGTCCTATTACAGTGGCTGAATAAATCAACGTCCTCGAAGGAAGTCCAATTCAAGTCCAAAATAATAGATCACAAGGACGACATTCAGGACGTGAACCATAGTCTGAAGATCGTCATCGCTATATTTGTTTTCTTAATCAACTTTAAATTGGTCAAGATGTACAAGCGATCTGTACAAAGACGTCGGGACCAAAAACACGCCCTGGAACAGGCGATATGTCGCCAGGTCTAAAGAAAGATAAAGTGAGTGAGCAAAGTGAAGTGAGCAAGACATCGGAGACGCCGCTGCCCGCAACTCAACTCAACAGAGAAGACGTGTGCCGCCGTGGGATACACCGACATACCTCAGTAAAATTGATATATGTGCAATTTTTTTTTTTTATATTACCGTCTATTTAATAGCGACAGTTATGTTTTGAGTATACACAATTTTTCTCTTATATATACTAATGTTTCGTGAGGCATTGATTTCTTATCAGCTCCCAATCTTTAGCACCGTTAAAATAAAGAAGAACGCAAAGTGATGCGTTTCATAGAAAATTGATAAATGTGCAAAGTTCTTCATTTACGTTTAGAGTGTGATCTGGTAATAATGTATTGGAACAATTTGACTAAATTTGTGTGATCACTTATAAGCGCCGAACTAAAAATTATATCGCGTTATTTTATAAAGCGTTAAGTTAAGTAAACGGATCAATTTAATAAAAATGCCACGTGGAACCGAATTAAGTAACGAAGAGCAGATTAAAAACAAAACGATGGCGGATTGCGGCGTTAAAGTGGGTGTTATTGCTACAACAATAAACAGACATCGCAATACTATATCAAATTTCCTAAAGTCTCCGCAAAAATATGCTCAGAACAACCGAAAAGGTGCAGTTCCTAAGGTTGATGAGCGGACTAAGCGCCACGTTCGAGCTTTGGCAACCGAAAAAATGATGAGTTGCGCCCAAATAAAAGCAGAATTGAAGTTGCCAATAACTAGGCAAAGAGTGCAACAAATTTGCCGAAAGGATTTACATCTACGATACGAAGCTAAGGTGCCAAAACCTAAGCTATTACGGCGCCATAAAATGGCCCGACTTGCTTTTTACGAAAAACATAAATTTTGGGTCAATGAATTCCATAATGTCGTCTTTAGTGATGAGAAAAAATTCAATTTAGACGGCCCAGATGGAAACCAAAAGTATTGGCGAGACCCCAGACATCCCCGGCTGACTTGCCACAGACGCAACCATGGGGGTGGGTCTCTTATGGTTTGGGCGGCATTTAGTTTCTTTGGGAAATCGCCAATATGCTTTGTACCAGGGCGCATGAATGCGGAAATATATACGGATCTCTTGGAAAGTGAGCTTATACCATTTTCAGAAGAGTTCCACAGCGAGGATTTTGTGTTTCAACAGGATAACGCTCCTATACATGTTGCACGGTATACGAAGATGTTTCTGGAATCCAAAAAAATCCCCTTGATGCAGTGGCCTGCTATAAGTCCAGATCTAAATCCAATTGAGGATCTTTGGGGTATCCTATCAGCTAAAGTTTTCGGAGGTGGAAGGCAGTTCGAGACCTTAAAGGACCTAAAGGAGACAATTGTTAAAGAATGGGCAAACATTGATACCCCTGTCCTGCAGAACTTGGTTAATTCAATGCCTAGACGGTTGCAGTTAGTGGAGCAACAAAAGGGAGACACTATATCATACTAAAAAAAATACTTCAGATATAATATGAATGTATTTAATACATTTTTTCTTTTCAACTCAATTTTGCACAAATATCAATTTTCTATGAACAATAGTTTTAAGTTATTTTCTAAAAATGGAACAATTTGTTATTAAATATTTTTTAAGCTCATTCACTTTGTACATTTACTACCTACATAAAAAAAATAAATATAAAAATGTAACATGCAGGAGTTAAAAAAAAAACAACAAAATCTCGATGCACATATATCAATTTTACTGAGGTACATGCATAAAACATGCATATCTATATATATATACATATATATACAATAAGTGATTTTGTTTAAGAACCAACTTTTTTTTGTGTCTTTCAACGATAGTGTTTTGCACGTATATATATATATATGTTTCCAATTTCTTCAAAAAGCCCAGGATC
Organism: Drosophila pseudotakahashii; assembly: GCA_035046095.1. Taxonomy (NCBI): domain Eukaryota; kingdom Metazoa; phylum Arthropoda; class Insecta; order Diptera; family Drosophilidae; genus Drosophila; species Drosophila pseudotakahashii. Next base: position 90,416 of record JAWNOE010000136.1, on the reverse strand, counting down.
CAGCGCGTCGAGATCTCATCGCCCAGGACAAAAAGGGGTAAGTTTGTCGGAACACGGTTCCTTTTCATATACCAAATATATATATATCCGTGCACCATGATTAACCATCAGGCCCTAGCGGTCACTCTTAGAAAGGAACCCCATTTCCATATTAAAGTCCAGTATCTATTGTCTAAAGTAAATTCGCCTATTACTATAAATGATTTAGAACTTCTATACATTGAGACCTTCAGTCTGGATTTTTCCCCACTTTTACATTGTACTAAAGTAGAAAAAGCCATAGAGTGTGCCACGGGGATTAATGCTTGGGGAGGTTATCATCTTTGTCATCCATCTGATGAACTAATTACAATAATTGAAAAGACACACTAATACATTACCAGCTATTGTTAACTATATCCTTACCTAAGTTAATCTTTAATAATATAATAAACATTGACTTTTCAGCGGCGAGTATCAGCCTTGTGTTTGTATGAACAATCACAAGAGCCCTCAGAGCGACGTTTGTAGTCGTGAATAGTCAGCAATTTGTTGACGTGTGCACCTTGTACGGGTGATAAATTCGATACTCTCCGCTAACAAACTTTGTTGGTCAATTACAATTAAATTCTTATAAATTCTTATAAATGGCACTAGCCAATATTTTATTCAATAAAATTATAATGTGAAAACGAATTTAAAATCATGAAGTGCTAAGTTTTCAGAAGGGGGGTTGCTGACGCGATAAGTGGAGTAGATGAAGAAAAATGACATTACTTTTGACGAACAACCTTGACAATAGGGGATCGTATTGCGCGGCCCGCGACGATTAATTTGGCGCACGATTGTGTGAAGGGGAGGGAATGTGGCCAAAACATTGCCCGATCGTGTTACGATCAAGCAAAAGCTTAGCTTGTGGGGCAATGTAGACTGATGACCGACGGACTTAACGACTCTTACTATTTTTCAGGCATCTATAATATTTATTCTCGTTATGTTGGAGAGGAGAAAGGCTTACCAAGAACCCACCCCATCCGGCGAGCTTATGCCGGCAAAATTGGTGCCTGAACATCGGATGCCTTTCCTTCGACCCAAGTCCTTTCAGGACTAGGGCACTAATATGCCCATGTAACAGAATTGGCGCCCAACGTAAGGATTTCATATTCTTTAAGGAATTAGGATCAAGCTTCTAAATACCTATACTATTTGGATTAGCGTACCTAGGGATGGCATAGCTTCCAACTTTAAATGCCAGAAATGACTTGACTATATCTAGAACAAGGGAGTTAAGTAATTTAATAACAATGCTAACTAAAATTTTTATTATTTATTGTAAATTTAAAGTCCGCAACTTCTGCGACAGTCAGATTTGATCAGTTAGGAACTTGTCTCAGAATAGGGGGTGACTTTATACATTGTTTCCTTTTTTAAAATCATAGATATCCTTTGTTTTATTATGGGTAAAGTTACTAAGAAAAATTCTTTAAAGCAAATAGGAGGTTTCCTTTTATAATACTATATCACTATGTGCCGACTGACCTTTCCTTTTTTTTTTTAAATTAACGTAAATACAATTTATATGTGCTTTTTGGCCGACGCTACACGACGTACTAGGCGAAGCCCGGTCGTTTGATAGGCTCGAGTCCAGAAAGAGCAGGAGCGCAGACGTTAAGGTAACGCATTTAGCGATTGCGGTGCGGATCTATTGTGCGATTGTCGATCCAGGACAGAAAAAGTGGGTGGGGGAACTGACAGGAAACGTAAAGCCGACGCTACACGACGTACTAGGCCAAGAGTCTGGTCGTTTGATAGGCTCGAGTCTTTACGGCATCCTTTGACATATTTGGGCGGGGGACGTATTTTAGTTTCTTTGGCCGACGCTACACGACGTACTGGGCTAGATGGACCGGTCGTTTGATAGGCTCGAGTCCAGAGAAATAGGAAAACTGCTGTGGATCCCGAGAATGATCGGTCAAATAGCAGCAGGTTGTGGAGCCCGAGAATGATCGGTCAAATAACCTGATTTCTGACGACTGGTGGGAGGGGGATTTCGGACAGACTTTTCTTCTAGGCGCAGCTAGTTCCCATTGTGAACGTTAAAGCTGACTAGAAGGGGAGACGAGCTGTTAGTTCAGTGGAACCCAGTTGTGTAGAAGCTGCTAATACCTCTAGTTAGGGATATTTGTTTTTTATGTTTGTGGGGCTTAAATATCGGATTTCGGACAGACTTTTCTTCTAGGCGCAGCTAGTTCCCATTGTGAACGTTAAAGCTGACTAGAAGGGGAGACGAGGTGTTAGTTCAGTGGAACCCAGTTGTGTAGAAGCTGCTAATACCTCTAGTTAGGGATATTTGTTTTTTATGTTTGTGGGGCTTAAATATCGGACGGATTCTGCACCAAAGAGATACTTAGTAATCGCAAAACAGCACCCCCCCATTATCTTTGAGTTATATACGTGGCTGATCGCTCGTTTGTGAACGTTTAGTGGAAAATAGTCAAGTGTAAAGTGTGAAGGACAAAAGTGAACTCGCGAGTGAAAATATATTTTTGAGACAAGATAAAGGGATCTTTGGCCCAAATGAAGGGGGCAAAGAAGAAAGTGCTTTTCCAATCCACGACGGGAAGAATTACCCGATCGGCAACACGGGGAGCAAATCAGGCACACAGGAGTGCAAGTGCTGACGCCACGCCACGGAGAACCAGTTCTCTCGACAAAGACAACCTAAGTATGTTCCGCGAGTCAGAAGGGCAAGAAGAAAGTAGATCCATTGAAGACAACATGGATCAGTTAGACGAAACCGAAGGAGCTGTAGGGGGAGAAAATTTTCCCCTGGGTCAGCCAAAGGGACGCTCAAGTATGCTCCCACAGTATGAGGCCAACCCGACAAGCAGTTTAGAAGCTGTCGAGAGAAGAGAGCAGATAATGCGATCGGTAATTAAACAAAATAATGAGACACAGGTAGCCATGCAAGCGCAGATAGAAGCGTTAAAGGCGCAAGTAGTGGAACTGCGATCCTCACAATCCATGAGGGTGGAGCAGCCAGTATTACCATAACCACTTCGGTTCCCAGCTGATGGAAGATCGAGCCGAGGACTACGAGTTTGACTAATACTTGTTAATCAGGGAAATGAAACGCGCTTTTTCCTCCTCCGGGAGTGACTTGATGAAGATCAAGGAGTTGATGGAGCGGCGACAAGGGCAAAACGAATCTTTTAGTGACTATGTATCTGATATGCATAACTTGCATTTCCGATTGCAGAACAAGCTAGAAGAAGAGAAATTTGTGGAGCTTATCAAGGACAATCTAAATGCCCAGATGGGAAGCTTGTTGCTGACATCCCCGATTAGGTCGCTAGCGGATCTGAAAAAGAAAGGACTTAGAGTGGACCGCTGGTTAAGGAGTAACGGCAGGGCCGCGCGAAGCAGGCCGGTCAGTGAACTCGAGGATTATCAAACACCTGACGCTGTGACTGTGGAAGAATTTAACCGGAAGCGAAGAGACACCCGATCGGGGCTAGAAAACGGACAGGGATGCCGAGGACCACTCCACGAATTAGTCTGAATTAGTCAGACGCTAACCCAGCGGCTTTTCCGCGGAGTCTGTCAGGCCAGACCGGGACAGCCGGGCGGATCAAGTCAGTCATATTCCCGTAGAGACAACCATTCCCAGACAGATCTCTCCCCATAAGAGCCTAGAACAACGAGAGAGGAAGTATGAACTGGCAAGACAGGGTATCTTCCAAGGCTCAGAAGATACGAACAACACGACACGGGACACACGGAAGATGCAGAGACTATATGATGCCCGCGCAGAATATCGCAAGCTCAAGCAGAAAGTAGTAGACACGGTAGTGAGCATACAAAACGATAACCGTTTCTTTGCCAAAACCAAAGTTGACGGAGAAGAAATACTAGCGTTACTGGATACAGGTGCTAGTGCGAATTGTATTGGCAGAGGAGCGAAAGCCTTCTTAAGGAACCGGACGCGGACCATAAGAAAGCACAACGAAGAATGTGTGCGCACCGCTAGTGGCGGCGAAACCCGAGTAGTCGGAGCCATAACCCTATCCGTGGAATGGGAAGGAGAGACCAAAGACCTGGAATTTTTGATAGTACCAGGTCTGACACAACGTTTTTATTTCGGAATTAACTTCTTGGATACGTTTGGCCTAACATTCCTTGGTAAGGGCGGAACCGAGTTTGCAGCCATCGAAGCACCACGGGAGTACGACTTAATGACCGGAGACTTGGATATGAACGACCCTCCTAAGCCCGAAACCGCTTACATGCCTCATCAGCTATCTCCAGAACAACACAGTAGGCTGAGACGAGTAATTGAGACATACCCATCATGTCTGGATAAAGGTTTAGGAAAGACCAGCTTGGAGCAACATATAATAGAAGTAACCGACGAAGACCTGCCGATCAAGCAGCGGCATTATCCGATTTCCCCAGCCAAGCAAAAGCTGGTGTATGCCGAGCAAGATCGCATGATTGGCCTAGGTGTAATCGAAGAGAGCAACAGCAGCTGGAGTTCACCAGTGACTCTAGTACAAAAAGGACAGAAAAATCGCCTTTGCCTCGACGCACGCAAAGTCAATTCCCGGACAATCAAAGATGCATACCCGTTGCCACACATCGAAGGTCTGTTAAGTCGTTTACAGGAAACATACAATATTTCCGCAATCGATTTAGAGTAGAGAGAAACCCGCATTTACAGTACCCGGCAGACCACTATATCAGTTTACAGTCATGCCGTTCGGCCTGTGCAATGCAGCACAAAGAATGTGCCGACTAATGAATAAAGTAATACCGGCGTCTCTTCGCGAGAATGTATTCGTGTACCTCGATGACCTACTGGTTTGTTCACCTACTTTTGAAAAACACCTAGATAGTTTGAGGCAGGTCAGTGACTGCCTGCAGCGCTCAAAACTGACAATAAATGTCGACAAAAGTAAGTTTTGCTATAGCCAGGCCAGATATCTAGGCTATGTAGTAGGAGGGGGATGCATACGAACTGACGATTCAAAAATCCAGTCGATCGAAGAATATCCTCATCCAAGCTCTCCCAAACAGATGCGGAGGTTTTTGGGGATGACTGGCTGGTACAGGAGGTTTATTCAAAACTATGCTCAAACAGCGGCACCTCTTCATGATTGTTTGAAGAAAGACCGCGTTAAGAATTTTGAATTGTCCGAAGAGGCAATTAAGGCATTTGAAGAACTAAAAGCTAACATGGCATCAGCACCTGTACTTGTCTCCCCTGACTTTAAAAAGCCCTTCACAAGTCAGTGCGATGCATCAACAACTGGAGTAGGAGGAGTTTTGTTTCAGACGGATGACTCAGTCGGCGAACACCCGAACACCCGCAGTAAACCAGAATGAGGGGAAAATCCCAGACGTACAAACAACGGACGGCTTTGTATACAAGCAGATAGGGTTCAGCTCGGGGGATGCCGTCGATGAAACCAGAGCATGGAAGCTCTGGGTACCCGCCGAGCTGCGATCTGAATTAGTCTGGAGAGCACATCATGCCATGACCGCAGGGCATGGGGGTTTGCACAAATCCCTAGCCAAACTGAGACAGTTTTACTACTGGCCAGGGATGGCAGTAGATGTGCAAAAGGTAGTGAAAGAGTTCGAAGTCTGTAAGATCAGCAAGACCACCAATAAATATATACGACCACCCATGGAAGAACAAAGGGTCACGGAACGGGCTGGTCAAAGGTTGTTTATCGACTTTATGGGCCGTATCCGAGAACCAAAACTGGGAACTCGGTGATTTTTGTATGCCTCGATCACTTCTCCAAATTTGTCTGGCTGCAGCCTATGAGACATGCAGTGGCATCAGAAGTAGTCAAATTCCTCGAGACCCGAATTTTCCATCAGTACGGAGTACCCGAGTACATACACTCTGACAATGGAGAACAATTTGTGTCTCAAATGTTTGCCGAGCTAATGAACCGCTACGGTATTCGACACGTGAGAACGGGGCTCTATTCCCCGCAAGCGAATGCAGCGGAGAGGGTAAACCGATCGGTGCTCCAAATTTTGCGGGCAACAATTGCATCGGATCAGCGAAATTGGGTTACCCAGCTAAGCCGAATAGAATGTACCCTTAGGAGTGGCCGGCACGAATCGATAGGCATGTAACCCTACTATGCCATGTTTGGGACACAAATGGTGACACACGGTACTGCATACCCTATCTGAAGGAAACTGGGTGGAATCCAGACTAGAGACCCAGAGATAAGCCTACCGGATAAAATGGATCTTATCCGGCAGAAAGTGAGCCAGGGACTAAACAAGACCCATGAACGGGCAGAAAAGGCCTATACCACCCGCAGCAAACCGTTGGACAAGTTGTCTATCGAAAAAACTACCGGCAGAGTAACAAAGCGGAGGGATACAATGCCAAGCTCGGCCCGAATCGGGTTCGCTGTGTTGTACTTCAGCGCAAAGGCAAGGCGTTATACAAGCTGGGAAATGTCGGTGGGAAGAGCGTTGGCATATTCCATGCCAAAGACCTCTATTTCGCTTGAACTCTCTCTGGATGAAATCCGAGGATCATTCCCATTCCAAGAGAGGAAAAAAAGAATTAATTATTCTTGTTGTGTGTAAATTGATAATAGCAGTCGGATGAACATGAGACTCTTGATACAGGAGTGGGTCGAAGCCACACGTTTAGAGGCGCCTAAATAACAGAAAAAAAAAAAACAAGCACTAATTCGTTGGTCGTACGAAAATTCTTTTTGCGAAGTCATTCCATGCGTGACCGTATCGATCACTTCGAGCCTGTTACGTACGCCCTCTCCTTCAATTTATTTGATGGAGAAAGATGCATGTAGAAAAACAACATCGAATCTCAAGGCCAAGGGAGAGGGGCGATCGACACGTTGACTCACCGAAAACAAAGGAATGTGCAACTTGACGATCTTTTGAATGGCATATAGTCAGAACAACGACCGTAACCCTACACCAGTAGCTGGCAAAGTGCATCAGTCGGGCATTGACACTACCGATAGGGGAAATCATAGGTGGGAACACCTAAATATCCAAACCTATCACGGGGGCCGAGGAAAAAGCTCTCAACTCAACAGAGAAGACGTGTGCCGCCGTGGGATACACCGACATACACCGTGGGATACACCGACATACATGCATAAAACATGCATATCTATCTATCTATATATATGTATATATATATACAATAAGTGATTGTGTTTAAGAACCAACTTTTTTTTGTGTCTTTCAACGATAGTGTTTTGCACGTATATATATATAGTGGCATATCCATTGTTCCAAATAACTCTATGCACATGTCCATACGCCCACACACACATACACCATCCCAGAATCTACCCTTCAGATAACCTCAGCCAACCAGTCAATATCCAATTGCGAATGCACCCAAACTTTAGACTAAACATCCAGAACGAATCAAGTTACATCATCAGTTCGTTCCCACACTTTTGTACGCTCAATGGAAAATTACCATGCGATTAAGTCCTCAAATATCTAGACTAAACAATCGAATTGAGTCGCCGGTGCATTATCAATCAACAATCCAAAGGGCAATCAGAAAACTCACTCAATTAAAATGAACTCCACTCATAGAAAGCTCTAAAGCTCAAAACCGAGGTATGATCGTAAAAGAAGTTTAAGTTAAGAAGCGAGTTCAGTTTGAGACTTGTCAAAAGACAGTCAGTGTTCTTCCACAATAAAATAAAATATGTAACCAGTTTATAATTAATTAAATAAAGTTTTTTTTTATTTTAAACTTATGGTTCAAACTTTTAATTGGCGCAGCCGGTAGGATCTTGAAGTCCTTTTAAAAAGTCATCGGTACTGATCAACTGAGGGATATTACTGTACGACTGGTATATCCTGATCAGCGTAAAATCCATGAATATACAAAAAGACAAATATCGAGATCCGCCAAAGAATCTATGTGTCATTTACGCACACAGAAAATCAAATAAAAATCCAATTCGGTCAATACGCGCTTAAAATTATAAAAAAAAGGTGTCAATATTGAAAACAAAAAAAATTAAATATGGCAAATCCACCAGTACTACCGCAGTTGTCTGAGATTCATCTGAATCAACTTATCGGACAAATCAAGGAGTTACCTTATTTCGATGGAAATCCATCGGAATTGAGTCGCTACATTGCCAGAGTGGAGTACTTATTGCAACTTTACCCTACTCAAGATGTTCGTCAAATCCACATTATTTATGGAGCATCGAGAGGACCATTGTCGATTCCGCTCAAGCAGTCATCGAGGAGGAAAAGTCCAATACATGGGGAACAACAAAAGTGGCCCTAATTAAAGCTTTCAAGGATCACAGGCCATACGAGGACATCATACAACATGTTCGTGATACCACTTACCAAGGAAGCATCACTAAGTTCGTAAATGAACTAAAAACCAAATCTTCAATCGTACACAATAAGATAGAGTTAATTAGAATCAGATCCAACAGACAGGCTAATTTATACAAGCTCTTTAAACAAAACAATTAGGGATTGTATCGAAAGGAAACTTCCCGATAGATTGTATAATTCCTTGTCCAAGAAAGATATAACAACACTTGTCAACTTAAAGGAAGCAGCAATGGTTCTAGGCCATTGGGATGCAGATCCTTTTGATAACTATAAACCTAGGCGAAGGAATTCGGGAAATACACATCAAAACTATTATTATCAGAGAAACAATCCTATTCTTATAGCTATCCATGAAACAACAATAATAATTATCCAAGAAATATTAATAATTCAAACAATTCAACAAATCCTCAAAGTTCACCAAACAGAAATCAAACTTCCACTCAAAATCAGGGAAATTATCATGAGTTTAGGAGAAACTTAGATCAAGGTAGGGCCCAAAATCCCTTAAATTTCCAAGCATCAACTTCAAATAACTCCCCAAATACACCTGTTAAAAGACAAAGAGAGAGTGACAGTTCGCAGAATAGAATGGACGTAAATTTTCAGCAAACTGCCTCGGATACAGAAAGTGTTGCCCCTATGTCAGAGTAATGATTAAAGGAAAACTTCTTAGAGCCATGATAGATACGGGGTCATCTATCAATTTAATGACGAAGAATTTTGGAAATAATAAGGAACAAGATGAAAATTTAAAAGTATACACAATAAACGGATCAATGGAATTAAATAAAAGTATAACACTGGATCCATGCAAAATCTGCCCAGTTGAACAAAAGTTTTATTTACATAAATTTTCTGAAAATTATGATGTTTTGATAGGTAGAGACTATTTGAAAGAAAGTAAAGCGAAAATAAACTATGAAGAAGAAACAGTGACGTTAGATATACTACTTTACATAAAATATGGTGAAAACGATATGGTAAAGGACAAGACCGCTGTAAAATGCCTTAGTCCATCGCCAGTTGAAAAAAAGATTGAAGAGGATAAGACCGCATTAGAATGCCTTAATCCGCCCTTGTCAAAGGACCAATCATTTAATTTTGCCATTAATAATGAATTAAAGGAATGCAATGAGTACAGATTAGAACATTTAAATGAAGAAGAAAAGGAAAATTTAAAGAAAGTTTTATTTGAATATAATGACATACAGTACAAAGAAGGTGAAAATTTGACATTTACAAGTACTATTAAACATTCAATACAAACAAAACATGAAGACCCAGTATATAGGAAACCATACAAATATCCTCAAACCTTTGATGAAGAAGTTAATAAACAAGTAAATGAAATGATTGAACAGGGAATAATTCGTAAATCAAAATCTCCCTAATGTTCACCTATTTGGATAGTTCCAAAAAAGAGCGATGCATCAGGCAAGATGAAGTTTACATTAGTAGTTGATTACAGAAATTTAAATGAGATCACTATTAATGACAAATTCCCAATATCAAGAATGGATGAAATATTGGATAAATTGGGAAGATGCCAATATTTCACTACCATCGATCTAGCCAAGGGATTCCATTAAATTCAAATGGAACAAGAATCAATAGCTAAAACAGCATTCTCAACTAAACACGGTCATTACGAATACACACGCATGCCATTTGGTCTAAAAAATGCCCCCTCTACTTTTCAAAGATGTATAAACAATTTATTAGAAGATTTAATCTATACAGATTGTTTGGTTTATCTAGATGATATTATAATTTTTTCCACTTCATTGGAAGAACACATTTTATCATTGAAAAAAGGTCAGTCGAGCCCCACCCCGCATTACTCCGATCAGGTTAATTTTTTTTTCAAAATTTCGTGCTAATTTGGTGCTAATTTCGGGCCTAATTCGCAAATTTCGTGCTCGAGTGAAAAACATTTTTTTAAATACCCAAAATGCGGGGTGTAGAACGGCAAACGGCCTACACCCCGCATCAAGTTCTGATCATACTAGATGAAAATGAAGTACCACATAATTTCGTGCTAATTTTGTGCTGGCTAAATCCAAAAGCTCGACTTTCGTGCTCAACGGGAAATTTTTTTTTTTTAATTTTCAAAATGCGGGGTGTAGAACGGCAAACGGCCTACACCCCACAATTTCGTGCTAATTTTGTGCTGGCTAAATCCAAAAGCCCGACTTTCGTGCTCAACGGGAAAATTTTTTTTTTAATTTTCAAAATGCATCAAGTTTTGATCATACTAGATGAACATGAAGTACCATATAATTGTACCCGTTTATGTTATTAGTCTAAAATTAAATTCTTTGAATTGTACATAATTCTATCGTTAAAGATGCCAAAGAAGATTTTTATTACACAAACAAAACTTCTGCACTCTTCAGTAAATTATCTGTAAGGATTACAAATGCTTGCATTAAATTCGTTAAATTGTCCTTTCTTATTACTTCTATAGTTCATCCTTCCTGTTGACTCTTCAGCAATAAAATTAAATAAATTCGTATTAAATAAAAAAAAAAACAAATTAATAATTTTATGATACACAAATAATATTTATTATATAATATAAAAAATGTAAGTTTAAAAATTGTGCTAAGTTGACCTCACTCGTAAAAGTCTATATAAGTAATTTTAGTTATCACTGCGGTCGGCAGTCCACGTAGTGACAAATCGCACAGAGAGTGTACGCGAGGAGACTACTATTTATAGCCGCAAAGTTGAAAACCAATACGATAGTCCGATCAAGTTATACAACTTACGAAAGGTACTGTTATTTTGGTACTAAGACTTTTTAGAAGTCTATGGGCTTAGGATAAATTACGGTGAAAGTATAAAAAAGAAAATTTGGAAAAATAGCGTTAGGGTGGATCTAAACGCATTTATATTTATACCCGTTACTCGTAGAGTAAAAGGGTATATTGTATTCGTGCAAAAGTATGTAACAGGGAGAAGGAAGCTTTTCCGACCCTATAAAGTATATATATTCTTGATCAGGATCACTAGCCGAGTCGAACTAGCCATGTCCGTCTGTCCGTCTGTCCGTCCGTATGAACGCTGAGATCTCGGAAACTATAAAAGCTAGAGGATTGGCATTTTGCATGCATATTCTTGGAGTTCCTACGCAGCGCAAGTTTATTTCAAAAAGGTGCCACGCCCCCTCTAACGCCCACAATCGCCCTCCACCATTTTTTGAATGGTGTCTGGCGCCCAGACCTTTAAATATTTTGGAAAAGTAAAAATGCAGTTTTATTGTGATTATCAATATCTATCGAATTGTAGAAGAAATTTTTCAAATCGGACAATCCATTAAAAAGTTATGAGCAAGAAATGAAACAGCCACTAGATGGCGCTAGTAGCTTTGACGCGTGCATATAATAATCTCTCTCCCACTCCCTTTAGCTGAGTAACGGGTATCTAATAGTCGAAGTACTCGACTATAGCGTTCTCTCTTGTTAAATTTTAAAACGGGCCTAGTATTGTCCCAATCGGACAATCTGTTCAAAAGTAATAGTTTTATACAATTTTTGGGTCACTTTCAAATTGAAACCTAAATGAGGGTTTGTCGGTTGGCTTAAGAAAAATTTAGAAAATAAAAAATATTCGTCACAAAAGTTGATATCAGAACTTTTGTATGTTGAAGTTTTTTAACATAGTTATGTGTTTTTGTTTGATTAAACATTGAACAAGAAAGGAAGTTCCTTGCAGTTTAAAGAAATGCATAAGATTCAATGTTCGAGAAAAAAGGACCACAGAGTTGGAAAATTTGAAAAATTTTGTTTTTTACCAACTTTGAAAGAGTGTTACAGGCGAACGGATTTTTGGTTTGTTATGGATACAAAACTTTTGAGAAGTGCAAGTAATTATCTTTCGAAACTAAGATTCAATTTTGTAACAAAATTTATATAACATTCTTTGCAACATTTTATATTTCGGCATAATGTGATCGGCGATGTCCCTGGGATATCAGAGAAATTATTGTCTTTCTTATCCGAAATCACCTAACAGTGTTTATTACAACCCGCGGATTAGTTAAAACATCGAAATTAAAGCGTGATTTGGGCATCGCATAAACGCATTAATTGTCGGCACTGCCAACCCCGTTAAAATTCATATTCTATTGCTAATACTTGTGCGTTTGACAGCTTCAGTCAAGTTATGATGAAGTTGATTCGTATTGAATGGGTCAGGGACAGCATCGTCCATTGGGAATCGCTTTACTCCAAGTTTTTAATTCGGTTGTCATCAAAAGGTAAGAGTATTCGACGAATCTTGAATACAAATCTTATAAAATACTTATTTCTGCTTCAGGCATCACTAGCAATACTTATGCAGAGCGACCATAACAGAGCGACCATAACAGAGCGACCATAACCATAACAATGGATGCTGGACGGAAATAAATGATAACGCTAGAAAGGAAAAATCTTTCAAAGAAGCTTGTTTCTTCCCTGAAGTTTTAATATATAGCGAAATAAAATAAGCGAAGTACTCTCCAAAGCTGTCTGTCTTGGGAAATTTTTTTGGGAAAAGAAGCGTTTTTTTGGCCGTTTGCCGTTCTACACCCCGCATTTTGAAAATTAAAAAAAAAAAATTTCCCGTTGAGCACGAAAGTCGGGCTTTTGGATTTAGCCAGCACAAAATTAGCACGAAATTATGTGGTACTTCATTTTCATCTAGTATGATCAGAACTTGATGCGGGGTGTAGGCCGTTTGCCGTTCTACACCCCGCATTTTGAAAATTAAAAAAAAAATTTTCCCGTTGAGCACGAAAGTCGGGCTTTTGGATTTAGCCAGCACAAAATTAGCACGAAATTATGTGGTACTTCATTTTCATCTAGTATGATCAGAACTTGATGCGGGGTGTAGGCCGTTTGCCGTTCTACACCCCGCATTTTAAAAATTAAAAAAAAAAAATTTCCCGTTGAGCACGAAAGTCGAGCTTTTGGATTTAGCCAGCACAAAATTAGCACGAAATTATGTGGTACTTCATTTTCATCTAGTATGATCAGAACTTGATGCGGGGTGTAGGCCGTTTGCCGTTCTACACCCCGCATTTTGGGTATTTAAAAAAATGTTTTTCACTCGAGCACGAAATTTGCGAATTAGGCCCGAAATTAGCACCAAATTAGCACGAAATTTTGAAAAAAAAATTAACCTGATCGGAGTAATGCGGGGTGGGGCTCGACTGACCTATTGAAAAAGGTATTTCAAAAACTACGTGACGCAAATTTTAAACTACAACTGGACAAATGTGAATTCATGAAAAATGAAACAGAGTTCTCAGGCCACATAGTTACTACTACAGGTATTAAACCAAATCCAAAAAGATAAGTGCCATTATGAATTTTCCAATACCAAAAACTCCAAAAGAAATTAAATCATTGCTAGGATTGTGTGGATTTTATCGAAAATTCATACCGGACTTTGCACATATTGTAAAACCAATGACAATTAAATTAAAGAAAGGAGCCACAAATAATACTAGAGACAAACCTTACATAGAAGCATTTGAAAAAATGAAAGTTTTAATTACCTCAGACCCAATTTTAATTTATCCCGACTTCAGTAAAACATTTTCTTTGACAACGGACGCAAGTAACATGGCTATAGGAGCCGTACTGTCACAAAATCATAAACCAATCTGTTATGCTAGTGCATGAAATAAACGAACATGAAATAAATTATGCTACCATTGAAAAAGAACTTTTAGCAATTGTATGGGCTACCAAATATTTTAGATCATATTTATTCGGTAGGTCTTTTGAAATATTAAGCGATCATAAACCTTTAGTTTGGCTAAATAACCTAAAAGAACCAAATATGAAACTGCAACGATGGAAAATAAAATTAAACGAATATGATTATCAGATCAAATATTTGCCAGGAAAACAAAATTATGTAGCTGACGCATTATCCAGGACCAAAATAGAAGAAAATATGTTTACGGATAATATTGAAGAAAACATACGAGAGGAAACAGCTAGTAGTGCAAACGCAACAGCCCACAGTGCTCAAGAAGATAACCAAAACTACATTTCCATTACTGAGAGACCATTTAATTATTTTTCCCGACAAATCGAATTAATTAAAGGAGATGAAGATAAAACCGAAGTAACACATTATTTTCACAAATTAAAAATTCAAATTATTTATAAAGAAATGACAGAAATCTTAGCAAAAGAATTAATTAAAGAATACTTATGTACTTAAAAGAGGGCAATATATTTCCAAAACCATTCAGATTTTCTTATATTTCAAAAAGCTTATGTGGAAATTATAAATGCAGACCACTTGACGAAATTAGTTAGATGTACGATAAGACTTGAAGACATACTGACATATGCGGACTTTAAGGAAAAAATATTGAAACGACATAAAGAACTTTTACATCCAGGAATCGAAAAGACTACTAAATGGTTTAGAGAAAAATATTATTTCCCCGATTATCAAAAATTAATTCAGAATATTATAAATAAATGTGAAACTTGCAACATTGCTAAAACGGAACATAGAAATACCAAATTGACCTTTGAACTTACTCCAGAAATTCAAAATATAAGAGAAAATGATGTTATGGATTTTTATATGGTGGGTAATCAACAATTTTTATCATGTATCGACGTATATTCAAAATTTGCTACCCTAATAGAAGTCACAAGTAGGGATTGGTTAGAAGCTAAAAGAGCCATTATGAAAGTATTTAACGAGATGGGAAAACTACAAGAAATTAAAGCAGATAAAGATTCAGCATTTATGTGTGTAGCTTTACATAATTGGTTGAACTCAGAAGGAGTCCAAATCCAAGTAACAACAAGTAAAAACGGAATATCAGACGTAGAAAGATTTCATAAAACGGTTAATGAAAAGTTGAGAATTATATGAAGTGAATCAGATATTGAAAACAGGTATACTAAATTTGAATTAATTCTGTACATTTATAATCATAAAACAAAACATAATGCTACAAATCAACTACCAGCTGACATATTTATGTATGCAGGTACTCCTGATTATGACACACAATAAAAGAAAATCAATAGAATCGAAAAATTAAACAAGAAAGGAAGCTAGCTTCGGCCAGCCGAAGCTTATATACCCTTGCAGATCATTCCTATTCATGTACAAAAACATAATATTTAAATTAACTTGCGTATATGTTACAACAATCCAAATTTTAGCTGCTTTCGTATTACTTCGGCATTAATTTTTTGATCCTTCCTATGGCAGCTATATAATATAGCCGTCCGAATTTTGTTAAATTTTATTCGAAATTTTGAAATGTCAAAGAAAAGTCATATCCCAGAGGAGAAGACAATAAAATAAAAATCAACAAAGATATAATTTTTTTCCTATTAATTTCCATTTAATTTTCCGACCGTTCCTATGGCAGCTATAGGATATAGTCATCCGATTTTTTAGAAATTTTTTTCGAAATTCAGAAATATTTTAAAAATAGTATTCCCAAAAGAAGAAGGTTATATTTCAAAAAACACCAAAGCTGGAATTTTTTAAAGTTTTTTTTTTCGATCCTTCCTATGGGAGCTATAAGATATAGTTGTCCGATCCGGTCGGTTCCGACATATATACTACCTGCAATAGGAAGAAGACTTTTGGAAAAGTTTGAGCCCGATAGCTTTAAAACTGAGAGACTAGTTTGCGTAGAAACAGACGGACAGACGGACAGACGGACGGACAGACGGACATGGCTAGATCGACTCGTCTTGTCATGCTGATCAAGAATATATATACTTTATGGGGTCGGAAACGTCTCCTTCAGTGCGTTGCAAACTTCTGACTGAAATCATAATACCCTCTGCAAGGGTATAATGAAAAACGTCATGACTATGAAATAGATACAAAATATAGACAAGCACCTTTAGTAAAATCTAAAACTACAAATCAATTTAAGAAAACAGGAACCTTGAAGAAAATAGATGAAAAACATTTTGAAGAAACGAATAGGGGAAGAAAGATTATTCATTATAAATCAAAATTAAAAAAGAAGAAGAAAATTAATAAAAGCAGATATGATAATTGCAGGCAAACGGTCCCAGAAGGGATATCTTGTATTTAAAACCGGATCGATAGATATCCCAACTAATTATGAATATCATTACCTAAGTATAATCATAACAAAAACTGAACAAACTTTTGAGAGTCTTTTGAAAGAAGCTAATGAATTTAATGACGTAATCCAAATTCGATATCTAGTAGAGAAACTTAAAAGAGAAATTAGTGGAATTACATTAGCAAAACGTAGTAAGAGAGGGTTATTCAATATTGTAGGATCAGTTTACAAGTATTTATTCGGAACATTGAATCAAGACGACAAAGATGAGATGGAACAAAAAATTAATAATTTAGTAGATACTAGTGTTCAGAATACTGATTTAAACATGATTATCGATGTCATAAATAATGAAATTTCGGTTATCAATAAATTAAAGGAAGACGGAGAAAGGGAACAACAAGCTAGCGTTTTAATATTTAATTTACAACACTTTACAGAATATGTAGAAGATATTGAATTAGGGATGCAGCTGACAAGATTAGGTTTATTCAATCCAAAACTATTAAAACATGATTATTTAAAAAACGTGAACCCTGAGAAATTGTTGAAAATCAAAACTTCCACTTGGCTTAAAACAGATACAAATGAAATTTTAATTATTTCCCATATTCCTTCAGAGATGGTGAAATCTCCCGTTTTCGATATTATTTCTTATCCCGACGAAAATAATAATATTTTAACAGAAAATATATTCGACAAATATTTCCTATATGAAGATAAAGTATTTGATAAAGAAACAGAAAAAATAGTATTTGACGAATGTATAAATGGAATAATCAAACAAGAAAATACTGAATGCAAGTACACCAAAAAATATAAAAATTTCCAAATTAATTATGTTGAACCAAATATTTTATTGACATGGATTTTAGGGATAAAACATTATTAAATCAAAATTGCATTAATAAAGAAATTTCTATAGTTGGAAGTAACCTCGATAAAATCCTTAATTGTTCAATACAACTAGCTGAATTCATACTTTCGAACACAATGTTAGATTATACACAGAGCGTTTACGTAAACAATAATGTAACAAAGTTGGAACCATTATCTTATATTCAAACAAACGAAATAATTGAAATCAAAACCGAGGTATGATCGTAAAAGAAGTTTAAGTTAAGAAGCGAGTTCAGTTTGAGACTTGTCAAAAGACAGTCAGTGTTCTTCCACAATAAAATAAAATTTGTAACCAGTTTATAATTAATTAAATAAAGTTTTTTTTCATTTTAAACTTATGGTTCAAACTTTTAATTATATATATGTTTATATTTTCTTCAAAAAGCCCAGGATCCAGCGCGTCGAGATCTCATCGCCCAGGACAAAAAGGGGTAAGTTTGTCGGAACACGGTTCCTTTTCATATACCAAATATATATATATCCGTGCACCATGATTAACCATCAGGCCCTAGCGGTCACTCTTAGAAAGGAACCCCATTTTCATATTAAAGTCCAGTATCTATTGTCTAAAGTAAATTCGCCTATTACTATAAATGATTTAGAACTTCTATACATTGAGCCCTTCAGTCTGTATTTTTCCCCACTTTTACATTGTACTAAAGTAGAAAAAGCCATAGAGTGTGCCACGGTACCCAAGACTACTGTTTATTCTAAATACTTCTCTAATGAATTGCTTGGGGAGGTTAGCATCTTTGTCATCCATCTGATGAACTAATAAGATAAATAATACAATAATTGAAAAGACACACTAATACATTACCAGCTATTGTTAACTATATCCTTACCTAAGTTAATCTTTTATAATATAATAAACATTGACTTTTCAGCGGC
This sequence comes from Drosophila pseudotakahashii, assembly GCA_035046095.1. Taxonomy (NCBI): domain Eukaryota; kingdom Metazoa; phylum Arthropoda; class Insecta; order Diptera; family Drosophilidae; genus Drosophila; species Drosophila pseudotakahashii. The sequence continues at coordinate 72,175 of JAWNOE010000136.1, read as the reverse complement.
GAGTATCAGCCTTGTGTTTGTATGAACAATCACAAGAGCCCTCAGAGCGACGTTTGTAGTCGTGAATAGTCAGCAATTTGTTGACGTGTGCACCTTGTACGGGTGATAAATTCGATACTCTTCGCTAACAAACTTTGTTGGTCAATTACAATTAAATTCTTATGTATCCCCAATAATAATATTACTTATAAATGGCACTAGCCAATATTTTATTCAATAAAATTATAATGTGAAAACGAATTTAAAATCATGAAGTGCTAAGTTTTCAGAAGGGGGGTTGCTGACGCGATAAGTGGAGTAGATGAAGAAAAATGACATTACTTTTGACGAACAACCTTGACAATAGGGGATCGTATTGCGCGGCCCGCGACGATCAATTTGGCGCACGATTGTGTGAAGGGGAGGGAATGTGGCCAAAACATTGCCCGATCGTGTTACGATCAAGCAAAAGCTTAGCTTGTGGGGCAATGTAGACTGATGACCGACAGACTTTACGACTCTTACTATTTTTCAGGCATCTTTAATGTTTATTCTCGTTATGTTGGAGAGGAGAAAGGCTTACCAAGAACCCACCCCATCCGGCGAGCTTATGCCGGCAAAATTGGTGCCTGAACATCGAATGCCTTTCCTTCGGCCCAAGTCCTTTCAGGCCGAAAAAAGTGATGAATCGTAATCGGGGAACGTAATCTTTAAAGGATTCAAGCAATATTGTCCAACAAACTTGTGATCTAAAATGACGTTTGACCCCCCCCAAACGCGAATAAAAAATACTGTTTTTTTCGTGAAAAATATTATAGTAGCCAGCACATGTATATTACTGAATTTGAAACCATTTAAAACTGAGGGACTAGTTCGCATAGAAACGGACAGTCGGACCGACGGACAGACGGACATGGCTAGATGAACTCGGCTATTGGTGGTGATCAAGAATATATATACTTTATGTGGTCGGAAACGTCTCCTTCACTGCGTTGCAAACATCTGACTGAAATTATAATACCCTTGCAAGGGTATAGAAATAGAAATAAAACTTCTCAGGGGGAAGGTTTTTTCTATTCTTAAACGAAATTTAAAAACAGAATGGAAATCGGTCAATTTTTTGCGGAGATACAGTGAACACCGCAAAACGGCTTTTTTTACATGTGACATGTTTAAGTGCGTTTTTCTCGAAACCGCGTTTTGAATGTCCGTGTTGATCGGCATTTCTAAAGGGTTCAGCTGATCGTTTTCAAACTTGTCACACATTTTTCTGCATAGAAACAACCCGCCCCCTGGAGGGAGTTCAAATTTAAATTCCAATTTTCAATTATTTTGGCATCCTGGTGTGCTGGAGACCGTGCATTGCCCTCCCGATCTTGCAGCCTGCTTTCATCATCTTTTTTCTTTTTGCAGCCGCCCCCAACTAATTCACACACACGGTTCACCTAAACATTACTAGGATGACATTTCCCCCACATAAAACTTCACTACTCCATATTTATATCGACTTAATTTATGTAACAATAATTTCTATGCAAGCGTCTTTTATTCCTGTGTATATAGCAGAGCTCGTAAAATACGGTCAACCGAATTTTTTTAATCGGGCTGCCCAGTTAAAAGACCCCAAAATTGAGAATATCTAGCTCAGGGTCTGAGCAACAACCCTTTTTTCGTTTCGTTTGTGCTCTCGGTCTCGGGTTTTTGGTTGACCGGAACACTCGGGTCGGTCCGCAACTGACCGCTCGATACGAACAAAATCGTTCGGCGCTCATATATTGACAGTCAGTAGATGAGCAAAACAACAAAAGGGTTCCTACAAAAGGTCTTTATTTTTGTTGCTGGGTTTGCTTGTTGTTGCCTCAGATATTTTGAGACAGGAGAAGCATTTAAGAGAAAGCGAAAGCGAGACAGAGAGAAAACAAAAACTATAGGGAAAATAAAAGATTTCAATTTCCGTGTATAGATTTGACCATCCAGAATGGTGAAAAAAAGAGATGACCCCTGAGAATCATTAAGGATGCTCGGTGGAGAAAGAGCATCCCAATTTTTATTCAGCTATACGAGAGCAACAAAGCAAGCTGTGTAAAAATTTTTACCGAGCTATACGAGAAGCACACATACATGCTCAAAAGACCTTTTGCCGAGTATTTTCGACGAAAAGGGTCTCGGGTGAACAGAGACCCGATCGAGCAAACCAAATCGCTCATCGGTTGAGCAGGAGCAACCCAGGGGCAATCGAAATGTTGGGGTCTCTCTCTGACAGGTTTTTTCCTGACAACAAGGACAAGGGAGACCTTTTTTTACGAGCTCTGCTTTTTTGTTTAAAATGATAAAATAATAAATTTAGATTTGAGTGTGTAGTGTTGCATGTAACGCTAGTAACCGGGGACTATCATAAGAGAGGCCACTGTACTTTAAGAACAATATAATTCAAATGTAAAATTATATAGAAGACCAGCAGCCGTAGAAACTCATAGGAGAGGACACTGTACTTTATCGTAGGTCAGTTACAAAGCGATTACATAATTGCAGCGTGGTGGCCTTGCAGGTTACATGTGGGTGTGCGTGTCTTTTTGGGTCTTATTCAGGCAATTAGTCGATTTTCACCCACAAAGAAAACTTGTACACTGCCGGCACTCTTTCGTACGACGATGGGCGGGATTTCCCGGGCGATTTTTCGCCGTTTTCCGACGATCCCAGGTTTCGGCGACGAGCAGCGTCGGAGCTGCGACCCTTGCGTTTGCGCTGGCTTTCGGGAAAGCTAAGCTTTGCCTGGAACGTCTGGACGTCGGAACGTATTAATGGAAAACCAATGGCTGGGAGAATAAAGGTGTGCTTTTGCACCTGGGTACCTAAACAAAATTGACTACGGTCAGCATTGCCTAATTTTGAGGACAAAAGCAGATTTATTTCCCAATATGGTATAACCCACGAATATTTAATGACTTTTCTAATCTTTGACGGACTGACCGTTTTGATTAACTTTGACTTTGATGCACGTCTATGCACGTCTATGCACGTCTGCCTTGGTTGGCGTTAGAATTAGAAAAGATCGAGACTCGCGTGTAAAAACATCATGTAACCAAAATTTCCCCAAAATTTTGGCTGCCAACCCACGGGACTCTCAAGTAATGTTAATTCTCTAATATCTCTTGAAAGCAACCTTATTGAGCTGAGATTAGCAGCGACTCATTCTCTTTAGTAACCTGGGCAAGAAAATAAAGTGTGCTCCTAGACTTATTTATTTTGTGGAAAAAAATATTCATTACAAATCCCCCCACCAAAATCACACTTTTGGGGAAAAACAATGCCTTCAAAGGGTGATACTAGCTTGGAGCGATTTTTATTGTTTTTATTGTTTATTGTTTACTGTTTTATATCTTTTCCATGAAACTTTCCAAGGATTGCTCATCAGACAGTGGTTTCTGAGGTTCGGGCATTTCTAACTCATCGCAATTATTTATCTCGCCTTCGCATGCCTTCTAGCAAACCAAATTCTTTCCAGAAATTTATAAAAATTGTACTAGTGACGGAACTATATATAATGTTATCAATCTATTTTGATTCTTAAACTTAACCTGAGTGGTAACTTTCCCGATGACTTTTGGGTTTTGACCTCCAGCGGTACGCACATCGGCCGAAATAGGTTTTGAACGGAAAATGAGATTCTTGTAAGTCTCTGCCAAACTCTCCCCCAATGCAGCTTACACTAGTTTACAGCGAAAATATATAAACGCTGGGACCCGCTTTTTTCGTTTACTGTTGGGCACTGATCACGAAGAAAAAAAAAAATTTCAAATAATCGTTTTGGAGATATTTGAAATAGCTAGATTTTTGGCCACTTGTTTTATTAAATGTAACAGCTCTCAAAAACCGATGTTACAAAGAAAACTGGCACCCTTTGACAGGAGGAAATTGATGCACCTTTCCGAAAAGGTGTGGCGCTTTGTGATTGGACCGAAATTAATGGCAAGTTTCAAAAAAGTTTCATTATACCCTTGTAGAGGGTATTATAATTTCAGTCAGAAGTTTGTAACGCAGTGAAGGAGACGTTTCCGACCACATAAAGTATATATATTCTTGATCAGCACCAACAGCCGAGTCAATCTAGCCATGTCCGTCTGTCCGTCTGTCCGTTTCTATGCGAACTAGTCTCTCAGTTTTAAAGCTATCGCGATAAAACTTTCCCAAAAGTCTTCTTTCTATTGCAGGTAGTACATATGTCGGAGCGAGCCGGATCGGACGACTATATCTTAAGGCTCCCATAGGAATATATAATATTTATTCGGCTGGCCGAAGCTAGCTTCCCAAAAGTCTTCTTTCTATTGCAGGTAGTACATATGTTGGAGCGAGCCGGATCGGACACCATATCATAAGGCTCCCATAGGAATAATCAAACAAATATAAGAAAATTCATTGTAACTTAGTAGGAAGTAGGCGTTTGGATTTTTGGCAACTTAAAAACAAAATTTTAAATAGTCACGCAGAATCTGGAACCCCTGGAACTGCACCGATAGAGTAGCATTAAAATGTAGGTATTTACTTTATCTGCAAGGGTATATAAGCTTCGGCTGCCCGAAGCTAGCTTCCTTTCTTATATTTTTACATTATTTGATTGTTTTTATCCCATGTAGCATACTTATAAATTAAGGCGCTAGTCACAGGTGTAAAATTTGAAGGTTGAACTTAAAGCTGAACTTATATGCTAACATTTGTGTCGGCTCAGATTGCAATTAAAATATGTAATCCGATTCATTATTACTCTTATTACTATTACTATTTTAATTGACTTTTATTTTTACATGTTATTTTAATTTTTATTTATTTTTGAATTTTTTTATTTTTAAATTGTAAGTTTTAATGTTTTATTAGTTCTGTGTTCCTATAGTTCCTATATACATAAATTAAGCTTAGATTTAAGTCCACTGAAGGATAAATAAGTTAAGTTCAAAACCTTCAAAACCCAACACTCTGTCTTATTTATTAAGCGATAGGGCGATAGTTAGCTAGTTAACTAACATTGGAACAGTGTTCACACACCCCTGTCAAATATCGAATGGAACAATCGCCGATCGAATAGACCAATCGGATTGATAGGAGTTAGGAACCACGCAGAGCGAGAGAGAAAGGGTCTCTTGTGTTTCCGATCGTGCCAGCGAACAGACGGGTGCTCCGGGTAAGACTCTCTTCACCAATAAGTATTCTGAACTTCAGAACGGGCAGGGACACAGAAGACCCGCGATACCTTATCAAAGCTTAATAAATTAACCCAGTGTACTAATTCTAAAGTGAAATTCTCCCGTGTGTAAGGAAGTTCTCAGGCTGGGATAGTATGCTCAGGGCTCCCAGGGTCACCTACAATAAATTGGTGTAAGTTCAAGGACTTCAAAGGGGGGGCGAGATAAAATAACCCTATACAGACCCTGTGGCCGGAACTGGCAGCGGGTTTGGATCCGACAAATCGAGCCGAGCTCCGTCGTAATCCCTACCCGCCACGCATGTCGGGACCCGCAATGGCCCTTGGAGCCGACAATCGAGCGTAGCTCCGTCGTAGTCCTTGGCCACCACGCGGTCCGATCCTGATCGGCAGGAACAGCAAGAAGGAAAGAGGGGGGAACTTTGAGGTGTTGTCACCCAGAGATGCCGACCATGGGCCGAAACCTGCAGCGGGTTTAGATTCCGACAATCGAGTACAGGACTCCGTCGAAAGCTCCACCCGCCATACGCTCCGGGACCCGCACTGTCCTTGGACCCGACAAACGAGCGTAGGACCAATGATAGCTTCGGATCCGACAAGCGAGTGCAAGACTCCGTCGTAATCCTTGGCCATCACACGGCTTGACCACGATCGGCGGGAAGGGGTTTTCCTAGATGGAGGAAAGGAAAACGAATTTAATTCCCCTCCTACAATCACGCACACAAAACACAACATTTATTATTCTTTACTTAGGATTTTCTGTGGGGCGTACAAAGTCTCTTTGCCACGCCACTCCAGTCTAGTCGTCCGGGTTACGGTTCCTCACACCTGTTTGTATACATTGCCCCGACCGACAACTAACCGTAGTTTTGCATTACTAGTGGCCATTCCCTGGTAAACAATTAACCATATTTTTGCATTATAGGTGGTCATTCCTTTTATTAAATGTAACAGCTCTCAAAAACCGATGTTACAAAAAAAACTGGCACCCTTTGACAGGAGGAAATTGATGCACCTTTCCGAAAAGGTGTGGCGCTTTGTGATTGGACCGAAATTGATGGCAAGTTTAAAAAAAGTTTGATTATACCCTTGTAGAGGGTATTATAATTTTAGTCAGAAGTTTGTAACGCAGTGAAGGAGACGTTTCCGACCACATAAAGTATATATATTCTTGATCAGCACCAATAGCCGAGTCAATCTAGCCATGTCCGTCTGTCCGTCTGTCCGTTTCTATGCGAACTAGTCTTTCAGTTTTAAAGCTATCGCGATGAAACTTTCACAAAAGTCTTCTTTCTATTGCAGGTAGTACATATGTCGGAGCGAGCCGGATCGGACGACTATATCTTAAGGCTCCCATAGGAATATTCAAAAATAAACAAGAAAGGAAGCTAGCTTCGGCCAGCCGAAGCTTATATACCCTTGCAGATCATTTCTATTCATTTACAAAAACATTAAATTTAAATTAACTTGCGTATATGTTACAACAATCCAAATTTTATCTAATTTCGTATTACTTTGGCATTCATATTTTGATCCTTCCTATCGGAGCTATATAATATAGCCGTCCGAATTTTGTTAAATTGCATACGAAATTTTGAAATGTTAAAGAAAAGCCATATCACAGAGAAGAAGAGAATGTAATAAAAGTCAACGAAGATATAATTTTTTTCCTATTAATTTCCATTTAATTTTCCGACCGTTCCTATGGCAGCTATATGATATAGTCATTTGTTTTTTTAGAAATTTTCTTCGAAATTCAAAAATATTAAAAAAATAGTATTCCCAAAAGTAGACGGTTATATTTCAAAAAACACTAAAGCTAGAATTTTTTTACGTTTTTTTTTTCGATCCTTCCTATGCGAGCTATAAGATATAGTTGTCCGATCCGGTCGGTTCCGACATATATACTACCATAATCATATTTCAAAAAACACCAAAGCTAGAATTTTTTTTACGTTTTTTTGTTGATCCTTCCTATGGGAGCTATAAGATATAGTTGTCCGATCCGGTCGGTTCCGACATATATACTACCTGCAATAGGAAGAAGATTTTTGGGAAAGTTTGAGCCCGATAGCTTTAAAACTGAGAGACTAGTTTGCGTAGAAACGGACAGACGGACATGGCTAGATCGACTCGTTTTGTCATGCTAATCAAGAATATATATACTTTTGCAAACATCTGACTGAAATTATAATACCCTCTGCAAGGGTATAATAAAAGAAAATTCTTTGTAAGTAAGGAAGTAGGCGTTTTGATTTTTGACAACTCAAAAACAACATTTTAAAGAGGCTCGCAGAATCTGGAATACCTGGAAGTGCACCAATCGAGTGCGCATTAAAATATAGGTATTTATTTTATCTGCAAGGGTATATAAGCTTCGGCTGGCCGAAGCTAGCTTCCCAAAAGTCTTCTTTCTATTGCAGGTAGTACATATGTTGGAGCGAGCCGGATCGGACACCATATCATAAGGCTCCCATAGGAATAATCAAACAAATATAAGAAAATTCATTGTAACTTAGTAGAAAGTAGGCGTTTGGATTTTTGACAACTTAAAAACAAAATTTTAAATAGTCACGCAGAATCTGGAACCCCTGGAACTGCACCGATAGAGTAAGCATTAAAATTTAGGTATTTACTTTATCTGCAAGGGTATATAAGCTTCGGCTGCCCGAAGTTAGCTTCCTTTCTTATTTTTTTTAATTATTTGATTGTTTTTATCCCATGTAGCATACTTATAAATTAAGGCGCTAGTCACAGGTGTAAAATTTGAAGGTTGAACTTAAAGCTGAACTTATATGCTAACATTTGTGTCGGCTCAGATTGCAATTAAAATATGTAATCCGATTCATTATTACTCTTATTACTATTACTATTTTAATTGACTTTTATTTTTACATGTTATTTAAATTTTTATTTATTTTTGAATTTTTTTATTTTTAAATTGTAAGTTTTAATTTTTTATTAGTTCTGTGTTCCTATAGTTCCTATATACATAAATTAAGCTTAGATTTAAGTCCACTGAAGGATAAATAAGTTAAGTTCAAAACCTTCAAAACCCAACACTCTGTCTTATTTATTAAGCGATAGGGCGATAGTTAGCTAGTTAACTAACATTGGAACAGTGTTCACACACCCCTGTCAAATATCGAATGGAACAATCGCCGATCGAATATACCAATCGGATTGATAGGAGTTAGGAACCACGCAGAGCGAGAGAGAAAGGGTCTCTTGTGTTTCCGATCGTGCCAGCGAACAGACGGGTGCTCCGGGTAAGACTCTCTTCACCAATAAGTATTCTGAACTTCAGAACGGGCAGGGACACAGAAGACCCGCGATACCTTATCAAAGCTTAATAAATTAACCCAGTGTTCTAATTCTAAAGTGAAATTCTCCCGTGTGTAAGGAAGTTCTCAGGCTGGGATAGTATGCTCAGGGCTCCCAGGTCACCTACAATAAATTGGTGTAAGTTCAAGGACTTCAAAGGGGGGGCGAGATAAAATAACCCTATACAGACCCTGTGGCCGGAACTGGCAGCGGGTTTGGATCCGACTAATCGAGCCGAGCTCCGTCGTAATCCCTACCCGCCACGCATGTCGGGACCCGCAATGGCCCTTGGAGCCAACAATCGAGCGTAGCTCCGTCGTAGTCCTTGGCCACCACGCGGTCCGATCCTGATCGGCAGGAACAGCAATAAGGAAAGAGGGGGAACTTTGAGGTGTTGTCACCCAGAGATGCCGACCATGGGCCGAAACCTGCAGCGGGTTTAGATTCCGACAATCGAGTACAGGACTCCGTCAAAAGCTCCACCCGCCATACGCTCCGGGACCCGCACTGTCCTTGGACCCGACAAACGAGCGTAGGACCAATGATAGCTTCGGATCCGACAAGCGAGTGCAAGACTCCGTCGTAATCCTTGGCCATCACACGGCTTGACCACGATCGGCGGGAAGGGGTTTTCCTAGATGGAGGAAAGGAAAACGAATTTAATTCCCCTCCTACAATCACGCACACAAAACACAACAGGCGAAATAGATTTTAATGCGAAGCACTTTGGTTCATTTATTATTCTTTACTTAGGGTTTTCTGTGGGGCGTACAAAGTCTCTTTGCCACGCCACTCCAGTCTAGTCGTCCGGGTTACGGTTCCTCACACGTGTTTGTATACATTGCCCCGACCGACAACTAACCGTAGTTTTGCATTACTAGTGGCCATTCCCTGGTAAACAATTAACCATATTTTTGCATTATAGGTGGCCATTCCTTGGTAAGCAACTAACTATTTTTGCATTATCGGTGGCCATTCCCTGGTAAGCAATTAACCGTAGTTTTGCACAGACAACGGTTATTCCCTGGCCAGTTACTAACTTTGTAGCGCACTGCCGGTGGCCACCCCCGGTAAGTCCGCTCACCCCAGCGTGCGCCACGATATTATCCAGCCACAGGTTCCCACAGGTCGCCGCTTCATTTTCAGTCCGTTACGTAATCGGAAGGCCACGTGCTTACGCCGCGCAACGAAAAGTATAACGCGAATCGCCGACAGCCACAAGCGGAACCCTTCTTCAGAGGCAGACCAAATCCACCACCCGACGACATCAACAAGCAAACCAGCGCCATGGACCCAGATGGAGAACCTAATCCCGGTAAGTCTGTTCCAAGTAGACTAAGCAACCCTGGGGTGGGCACTAGGTGGATCTATTCTCGCTTCGGCCAGACGAAGCTTATATACCCTTGCAGATCATTCCTATTCATTTACAAAAACATAAAATTTAAATAAATCTTCGTATATGATCCTTCCTATGGCAGCTATATAATATAGCCATCCGAATTTTTTTATAAATTTAATACGAAATTTTGAAATGTTAAAGAAAAGCCATGTCCCAGAGGAGAAGAGAATGTAATAAAAGTCAGCAAAGATATAATTTTTTTCCTATTAATTTCCATTTAATTTTCCGACTGTTCCTACACTCATAAAAAAAATCGAAGAATTTCCATTAAATCAAGGAAATTCTTTCTTGAATTTTTGCCGAAGGCGACATCACCTTTGTTTTAGGAAATGTTTTTTTTGAAAGGCACCTTTAAAACCAGAAAAAATATTTCTTGAAACAAGAAATTAAATTTCTTAAAACAAGAAAGGGTTTTTTGGAAAGCCACCATTAAAAGAAAAAATATTTCTTGAAACAAGAAAGGCGATTCTTGTTTCAAGAAATTAAACTTCTTAAAACAAGAAATGGCTTTTTAAAAAGGCACCTTTCAAACACGGAAAAATATTTCTTAAAACAAGAAAATAAATTCTTGTTTTAATGGTGGATTCTTTCTTGTTAAAAAATTTAAAATTTCCTTTCAAGAAATGTTATTTCTTGATATCTCAAATATAAAATAAAATGTAACTTCGTTTTTTTTTTTATATTGCATATTTTATTTTATTGCACTTGAAACATTTAACACTTAACATTTAAACATTTTAAATTATCAAATTTTTGCATATTAGCATATGAGTTATTATTGGTGGTGTATTTAATTCACATAATTTAACTATTGTATACCCCATGGCCTTTTGAACTTCATATGACATAAGGTGATCACAAAACTCAGTATATATTCGCATTCCTTCATCTGGAATAAAAAGAGTTATTGGGATATAAAATATCTATTTTTAGATACACAACATTTTTTGAAATAATGTAATGTTAATAATAGCCAAAATACAAACACGTTGGTCAAAAGACCGAGAGAGGGAGGCAAGGCAGATAGAACTCGAAGATGGGGTTGAAAATCGAAGTTCAGAGAGAGAGAGAGACACGTACGAGCGAAGGAAGACCAAATGTAAGCAGGCCAGATCATGACAGTTTGAAGAAGTAGTAGAGAGAAAGAGAGAGCGAGAGAGAGGAGCAAAAGATAGAAGGGTTGAAAATCGGCTTTCCGATCGGGTGAATCGCGTACCTGCATACATATTTACATGCCTATGTCAAACAAATACAACATATTTTTATACCCGTTACTCGTAGAGTAAAAGGGTATATTGTATTCGTGCAAAAGTATGTAACAGGTAGAAGGAAGCGTTTCCGACCCTATAAAGTATATATATTCTTGATCAGGGTCACTAACCGAGTCGATCTAGCCATGTCCGTCTGTCCGTCCGGATGAACGCTGAGATCTCAGAAACTACAAAAGCTAGAGAATTGGGATTACCCACACATATTCTTTGGCTTCCTACGCAGCGCAAGTTTGTTTCAGCCGGGGGCCACGCCCCCTCTAACGCCCACAATCGCCTTACGCCCACAATAAACGAGTTTGAAAAGTGTATGGCGCCCACACCTTTAAAGATTTTGGAAAAGTAAAAATGCAGTTTTATTGCATTTATCAATACCTATCGAAATGTAGAAGAAATATTTCAAATCGGACCATTCGTTAAAAAGTTATGCCAAATTAAAAATTTTCTATCTCCATCTCCCTTGCACTCACTTTGGCTGAGTAACGGGTATCTGATAGTCGGGGCACCCGACTATAGCGTTCTCTCTTGTTCTTTTTGATATACTTACCTTAAAAGGTTTTAAAACAAAATTACAGCTTCGCCAAACCATTTATTTGGCAGATGCAACTGCTCTCACTGCAGGTACTTTAGAGGTTTTTTTCGACATGTTTCACTCTGAAAAATAAATATAATGCAAGTAATAAGGCGAAGTTATTACAGAACTCTACATCTACAAATAGATGTACAAATGTATGTATGTACGTAGCTTTTAGCTAGAAAACAATTCAACTAAGTTTGTGTAAAACTTGGTTAAGAGATTTCGATTTTTTCCTTTAATTAGATACATACATTTGTATGCGCGCTATACAAAAAATGATATATGTACATACCCTTGAATAATTGGAAAAGGCTTCACTCTTTATCCGCTTGAAAATCACGTCCATCACTTACGAATCTTTTTTCACAACTGACGCTCGGATGATCGGAGAAGTCGGTAGTCGTTTTTTTCTGTCGTCAACATTCGGTAGCCGAAGAAAGTCAATGGCTACTTTCTTATATTCAAGGGACATTTCTTTCACATATTCAAAGGCGATTTCGCCATTAAATACGTAGAAAATGTTTTGTCTGCGACGGCAAAACAAACATATGAGATTTTCATTTTTCTCGAAAAAAATTTGCAAGATAAATTATTTCTTGAATTTTTTCCATCAAGAAACGTTTTCTATATTTAAAGGCAAATTTTCTAATTACAAGAAATTTGTTTTCCATTTTCAAGGGTAAGCCGATTCAATGGCGAGATTTCTAAAATTGAGAAATACATTTTTATGAGTGTATGGTATATATGATATATTCATCCGATTTTTTCAGAAATATTTAAAAAATAGTATTCCCAAAAGTAGAAGGTAATATTACAAAAAAAAACAAAGCTAGATTTTTGTAATATTTTTTTCCGGATTTCCAACGGCGAAGGCTGTGGAGTACCAATCTAGACTAACTTAAAGGTCCACTCCGGCCACAGCTTGAGGCCTTTGTTTGCTGGCAGCGCCGTCGCCAAACTGCAAGGTCCACAATTTTGGTATCCGGTGATCACCCGCCGAGCGCGTGTTCCCTGCGCTGCCGCTGAAGCGCCGGGTCAGCACTTGGTTCCAGGCGATGGGCCGATGGCACCCAAAGTGCAGATTCAGCAGTCTCTTTACTGCGCGTGTTGGCCACCGGATATGGCCTGCAACTCAGCAAATTCTGATCGTGAGATCCGGGCGTTGATGTTTCTTAAAAATGTCATCGATGTTTCTCTACCTCTACCGCATTTACAAAAGAAAACAAGAAAGAACGCTATAGTCGGGTGCCCCGAATATCAGATACCCGTTACTCAGCTAAAGAGAGTGCGAAGGAGATAGAGAAATAAAACTTTGATCGCGCATAACTTTTTACGAATTGTCCGTATTGAAAAATTTATTTAACATTACGATATAGGTATTGATAAACACAATAAAACTGCCATTTTACTTTTCCGAAATTTTTTAAGGTGTGGGCGCCAGACACCTTTCAAAATCGTTTAATTGTGGGCGTTAGGCGATTTTGCGCGTTAGATGGGGCGTGGCGCTCGATTCAAAGAAACTCGCGCTGCGTAGGAAGCCCAAGAATATGTGTGGGTAATTCCAACTCTCTAGCTTTTGTAGTTTCCTAGATCTCAGCGTTCATCCGGACGGACAGCTAAGTAACGGGTATCTGATAGTCGGGGCACCCGACTATAGCTAAAAATAAGTATATCATATCCTAACAACTCCATGTTAGGTTCCTCGCGAGATTATTTGGGTGCAGTGTAAGCTTGATGTTGTAGGCCGCTTTCTGTTTTAATATTTCATCTTTGACCGGTGGTATGCCCAGATCCATGTGGGTGTTTTCGTTCCGAACATACCATGGTGCCCTAGTGATTGCTCGCAGGATTTTTGATTGTGAGCGCTGTATGATGTCAACGTTGCTGTTGCTCACGTTCCCCCAGAGCTGGGAGCCGTAGGTCCAAATGGGCTTAAGTGTGGAGTTGTAGAGAAGAACTTAAAAGTCCAGACACAGGGGTGATCAAGAATTTATAATCCAGTGGAGGCTGCTAGCTTGAAGTCTGATATGTACTTTCTTGCATTCAATGTGCCTCCGCCAGGTTAGGCGTCTGTCGAGGTGGACGCCGAGATATGTTACATCGCTGGCTTGGGGGATCTGAGTACTTTTCAAAGTTAGCGGGGACACGATTGTCTATTAAGGGTAAACGTTATATGTTCACACTTTTGTTCATTAATGTTGATTCATGATTTTTGATTCTACTACCACCAAATTATCAGCTAGTTGAGCTGTTGCTCTAGTTGGTCATCTCGACGGGTCATGATTGCGGGGTCATCAGCAAATGTGGACGTAGTCAGCCTCTCGTTTGTAGAGATGTCTGCTGTGTATAGGAAAAACAGGGTTGGGCCCAGTGAGCTATCTTCAGGTATGGACAGGTACGATTGTAAGCTTATTGGCCTGTACGATGAAGGAATTGTGATGCCTTTCCCAGGTTTTCGGTATCATTATAACCACACCCTTTTTCCATTTTTTGGGGTAGTAGCCAAGTTTTGTAATCCCGTTAAATATTATGCATATAACATCCACTGCGCAGTTTGGAAGTTCACTTATCATTTTTGGGGTTATTAGGGCGCCCCCTGCAGCCTTTTTCAGTTTTAGTTGCTTCCTAATGACCTCCCTTGTCCGTCCTATATTGGAATATTGTTCTTCGGTTTGGAGCCCACAATACCAAGTGTACACTGACCCTATAGAGTCGGTACAAAAAAATGTCTTCTTTTTGACCTTCGTAGTTTGAACTGGGATCAAAACGTAACCGACACTTGCAAATCGTAGAAAAATGCTTGGTACTATTTTTATGCATAATCTTATAAGAGGTGATATTGACTCCGTAGAACTTGTAAGCCGCCTAACTTTTAATATTCCCGTTAGACTAACACGAATTCTTTCCCAAATTGATAAATGGCCCCGCCCGTAACAAGCACGTGCTTGGTGTCGTTGGGCCACTTGTTTGTACTGCTCGTAGTGCATCAACGTCCAACATATATGACATTAGTAATTTCAGGTGCTTGAAACAAAAAGTTAATTGCAATTTCAGAGCTAAGCGGCGGTAGTTCAAAAGAGTTTATGGCGGCGTTTGGCTGAAATACATTTCGAAAGTGTAAAGCAAATGTTTCGGCTCTGTCTTCGTCACTGCGGGCCCAAGTACCCGAGGAGTTTCTAATCGGAGTGACTGATTCTATCGGCGAGCTTAAATTTGGGTGAGCTCTCTACAAAGGATGGCTTGTACTGGTCGGCAACAGTTTCTCTTCTTCTTCTTCTTGCTTGATGGTTTTGGTGAGTCTGCGGGTGGCTTCATTAAAGAGTTGCTTCGAATGGGGCGATCTGCTGGATTTTCAAGCGCGTCGTAGGCGTCTTTTTTCCCGAACCAGTTGTTCGATTTGCAGATTTGTTTTGTATTGGTTGCTACGCACAAGTATCTCTTCTGGTATTGAGATTTTGGATTCTGCCGCGAGTACCGACTCCAGGGCAGTGGTGTTAGCTCAATGTGGGAGCTTACGTCCTTTTTGTGATTTATCGAGTTAGTTCTAGGCGGGGTCAGCATGAAGGGGTGCTCAATTACTTTCGGGCTTTTAAGGAGATTTATTAAAACAGGCGAGTGATCCGATGATAAGTCCGATAGCGATTTATCGCCTTCTAAAATTCTTGGGATGTTTTCTGCGATCACCTGGACAATATGTGGGGCTGCCAGGGGAGACATAATCGAGTTTGTTGCTCAAATGTATAATTGCTTTGTACAGTTGCCTTCCCTTGGGGGTCACGAGTCTTGATCCCCAGTGCGTGTGCTTGGCGTTGTAGTCTTCTCCTGCTATAAAGCAATCTCCGAGTGAATTGTAAAACGCGGTGGGCAATAGACAGCGGCTATAGTGATACTGCCAATTCCTGCTTGTAATTTAATGGATGTAGCCTGCAAGTAATTTGTTGCAAACCTCTGGTGAAAGTGGTGATTGAAAGGGATTCCTGTAATAAGGAAATCAACCTTCACGTTAGAGTTCTGTATAAAAACTGATTTTATTTCAATAAGTCTTTGCTTACGTAACTAACATGAAATTCTTATAATATACCTATCTATGGTTTGCCTGAGCGGGAGCCTTAT
Organism: Drosophila pseudotakahashii; assembly: GCA_035046095.1. NCBI lineage: Eukaryota > Metazoa > Arthropoda > Insecta > Diptera > Drosophilidae > Drosophila > Drosophila pseudotakahashii. The sequence continues at coordinate 56,318 of JAWNOE010000136.1, read as the reverse complement.
CAACGGTCTCCCGCAAGGCGACCCTTTGTGCACTGTGAGAACTATTAATATGGTCAGGCTCAAGTGGCCTGTACTTAAGGACTACAAGTGCGCAAGGACGGTCGTAAAAACGAATTTGCGATCTTGCATAGGTCGAATTCCCTCATTTCGACGCAAGAAATAGTCGGGAAGGAAAGTTCTTTTGCGTCGTCGTCAAGGGTTAAATTTTCTGGAATGCGGCCTTCTCCAGGGGCCACAGCAATACGGTGAAGTCCAGTATCATCGTTTTTCAATAGGGTTTCATGACCTCCGGAATGGATTTAAATCTCATTCTTGTTGGTCTTTTGAGTAAGAATGAGAACGTTGACAAAGAAGATGTTCTCGGTCAGATTCATCTGCTATGAAAGGTATCATTATACAGCTCCCATTCTATGATTTCTCGGTTAAAGGAGAGTTATTAAAACAGGCGAGTGATCCGATGATAAGTCCGATAGCGATTTGGCGCTTACTAAATTTCTTGGGATGTTCTTGGTTGCAGCAAAGTCAATTAAGTCCGGAAGTTTTCTGGGGTCAGCTGTCCAATATGTGGGGGTGCCAGGGGAGACATTGTCGAGTTTGTTGCTCAAATTTATAATTGCTTTGTACAGTTGCCTTCCCTTGGGAGTCACGAGTCTTGATCACCAGTGCGTGTGCTTGGCGTTGTAGTCTCCTCCTCCTATAAAGCGATCTCCGAGTGAACTGTAAAAGACCAATGGGTCTTCAGTTATTGTAAAACGCGGTGGGCAATATAATTTTTAATTTTATTGATGTAGTCTGCAAATAATTTGTTGCAAACCTCTGGTGAAAGTGGTGAATAATGCGTTTCCTGAATAAGATTCCGGTTCCTCCGTGGGCCATGCCGTCCGAATGATCTGTGCAGTATGAAGTACAGCTATTATGCCAGCAGCATCACATCTTTTTGGTTTTCATTGAGGAATTGAGTTATTTTGTGCCGTGAAACGCCATTTTCATTCCACATGGATATTCAAAGGCGAGACATCGATTATTTAGATTGTTGGGATGTGAGCAATTTTATTAAAATGTTTTGATTTTGCATAAGGTTGTTTTCATGAAGGACATAGATTCCATCATAAACTTTTGTAAAGTCAGCATCATGGTTTCGATGCTGTTTGGTATTTGTCCTATTGCTTGCTGCATTGAGCTTGTGGGAACCCCGTCTGATTGGCTAGTCCTGTTTTTAAGGCACTGGCTTATGAAACTCCCCCATTTGTGTTAAGGGGCCCAAATGAAGATCCGGCTGCTTTCGCAAAGAAAACATCAGGTGTGGTTTGCGATTGATCGTATGCATTTTGTGCATTCTGGGAGCGTGCATATATTGCTTGTTGAAACTGACTCTTCAGCTCTTTATAGACCGGGCAGCCTCTGTAGTTCGCGGTGTGGTTTTCTCCACAGTTAGCGCATTTCTTTGTCTTTGGGTCTTCTTTGCTTGCAGCGCACGGTTCGGAGTTGTGGAAGCCCCCACAAGCAACGCAGACTGATCGAAGCCCGCAGTTGTTTCTGGTGTGTCCATACTCCTGGCAGTTGTTGCGGTTCTTCAACAGTAATCCTTCTATGCAACAGGAATTGCAGTTTGTAGATCGGGTGCACTTCATTGTTCTTCAAGCCTCTGCTTTCTGGCTCCAGTTCGACCTTAAAGAGTGGTTGCGGCTTTTTTTTCTGTTGATAATATTAATAATATTTTTGGCGAAAAATCCTTTTTCTTTCAGTGCCATTGGTGGACATATGAAACAAAGTTTCTTGACGTTTTTATACCCTTGCAGAGGGTATTTTAATTTCAGTCAAAAGTTTACAACGCATTAAAGAAGACGTTTTCGACCACATAAAGAATACATATTCTTGATCACCACCAAAAGCCGAGTCCATCTAGCCATGTCCGTCTGTATCCGTCTGTTCCGAACTAGTCTCTCAGTTTTAAAGCTATCGTGATGCATCTTTTTATGTCGGAACGAGCCGGATCAGACCACTAAGTCTAATGGCTCCCATAGGAATAATCAAAATTAAACATTGTAACTTTGTAGGAAGTCGCCGTTTTGGTTTTTGACATTTTTAAAACAACATTTTAAATAGGAGTAATATGTTTTTTTACCTGCAATGGTATATAGACTTCGTCTGGCCGAAGATAACTTCTTTTCTTGTTTTCATATGAATTTTTTTGTTTTGGACTACTTTTTGTTAGGTTGAATATACCAGCCCTAAAACATTTTTTTTTTAACGGCTACTACGATATTTTTCAATAATATTTTCAAAAATAAAATGAAATACCAAAACACAGATATTTTTGATAAAAAGAAACAGTCTTTTTGTCTTGCATAGATAAGGTTACTCCCTACGATTTGCAGACCCCGAGATCGACCCACCCTAAAGAACAATTACACTCTGCAAAATGTTTTTGGTTTTGAAATGTAAATGCAGCTTGGATTTAAACCCCATATGGCGTTCTAATGGCTTAGCACTGGGTTGGATATTAAAGCGATTTCTAAAATTCCATTAATTTCATTCCGACTATTAGATACCCGTTACTCAACTAAAGGGAGTGCAAGGGAGATGGAGACATACAACTTTGATCGCGCATATCTTTTTTATTTATTTATTTAGTTAGCGATTAACTGCTAACTTAGACTTGAACAATAAAACTAACAATTTGGCATTAAATGCGGCATACAATAATAAATTTACATGTTAGAACGAAGGTAATTGTAAATTTTACACGGTAAAGAGCTTAAAGTTACCTCAGGGGAAAGGATATCAGATAAAGTATTGTAATTGTGGCAAAGAATACGAAAAGGTTCGTGTTGAGCGTAGTTAGACCTGCATATTGGCAAGCGCAAAGGTCGAAATGTGCGTGTAAATCTTGAAGGAACCATGAGATCAATATAGGAAAGCAGACTTTGTGAATCAACTAAACCGAGAAGAAGTTTATGAACAAACATAACGCCATTACAAATTCGTCGATGATATAAAGTAGGCATGTCAATTAATTGTAGCCTACTTCGGCAAGGTGGCAATTATCTACCAAAGTCCCAATATAAATAAATTACGCAATGCAAAAATTAAAAATTGCTTTTGAACAGATTCAATAGTAGCCTGTTGTTCCATGTATTGTGGGCTCCAAACACAAGAACAATACTCCAAAATCGGACGCACTAACGATACATACAGAGTCTTGGTAGTAAACGGGTCATCAAATTCCTTGGACCATCGTTTTATAAATGCTAAGACACCCTTGGCCTTGGTTACCATGGCAGTAATATGATTATTGAAACACAGTTTGTGATCAAAAAGAACACCAAGGTCATTTGTCACAGAAATTCGATCAAGGGTATGATTTCTAAGGAAATATGAGACAAGATGAGGAGAAGAACGGTGAAAAGTCATTACTTTACATTTTGTATGGTTCAAAAAAAGAAGATTATTTTGGCGCCAATTCTGGAATTCATCCAGGTCGAGCTGAAGGCGCGTGTGCAGATAGCAGTCAGAATAGGACAAAGAGATTTTAACATCGTCAGCGTACATGAGGATCGAAGAGTTTAAAATTACTTGGGGAAGGTCATTTATAAAAAGTATGAAAAGTAATGGACCCAGGTGGCTCCCTTGTGGAACACCAGAAGTTACATTGACAACGTTTACAAATGGTTCGATTTAAAAAATTTCTTCTACACTTCGATAGGTATTGATAAACACAGTAAGACTGCACTTTTTACTTTTCCGAAATTTTTAAAGGTGTGGGCACCAGACACCTTTTGAAATTGTTTAAGGCGATTGTGGACGTTAGAGGGGGCGTGGCACCTGTTTGAAACAAACTTGCGCTGCGTAGGAACTCCAAGAATCTGCATGCAAAATGCCAATCCTCCAGCTTTTATAGTTTCCGAGATCTCAGCTTTCATACGGACGGACAGACAGACAGACGGACAGCCGGGCAGACGGACATGGCTAGATCGACTCCGCTAGTGATCCTGATCAAGAATATAAATACTTTATAGGGTTCCTTCTCCCTTTTACATATTTTTGGACGAATTCAATATACCTTTTTACTCTACGAGTAACGGGTATAAAAATGCTGTACAACCTTTATAGATAAGTGCAGTTACCGTGAGATAGGCTTTAGTTTTCTTCTGCTGATAGCTTATAATGATAATGTATAAGTAAATAATATATCAAACAATGCGTGCGCAATTAAAAAAATATGTTTCTGCTCATGCAACTGCAGCATTGTTACAGCTACCGGGGATATATAAAAATAAAAAATGGCTGAACATTAAATTTTGACGGACTTTGACGGGCTCTTTTATGCGATAGTTAAGCGATGTTTTTCGGTGCAACTCTGAATTCTTCCTCTTGACTGTGAAAAAAGGGAACGTTGACTACGAAAACAAATCAAATCGATGGCGGGAAAAAATTAGGCTCATTGTTTTTTGGCTACCGTTGAAATTTTGTAGTTTGCTGTGAGCGAAAAAGCATTTGCCAACAGGTTGCTATTTGTGGGCCAAAATGTAAGCTGTTCTGTGAACGAAAATATCAATGTTTGCAGCGAAGTCTCAGAATATGTTCTGCACTTCGTAAATATTAACTAATATTAATTAAAAGTGTACTATGTACTACTGCAAAGTTGATATAAATTACCAAAACAGCAAAATTTTGGGTTTGTTTACAAATTTGCCATATTAATATTGGCTAGACGCAGGCGTAGTAAGAACGGAGGGTAGGTTAGGCTCTCCCCCAGTTAGCAATATGTATGCATACTCGTTATAGGATATGTCATAAAAGTTCAGATATGAATTTTAGCTATTATCTTATGCTATTTATTGTATTGTTTTACAATAAGATTAGGAGAACGCATTTTTACGACAGTTTCGCCGACTGGAAATCCCCCTTTGTTAATGTTGAGTTGAGCAACTGCTCTTCAAGTCACCTGTTATTGGATGGTGGATGGTGGATGTGCTCTGTGGAAACACGAGTTTCACATTTGTCAAAAATCCCAACCGTTTCACACGGGAAGAGGCTATAAGTTTCGATATTTTGACCATAGGTACCAGAAGCCATGTATCATGTATCAAGAAACGGTAATTTTACCTGATCACTGAAATTCTTCAATCATGACTAGTAATCATGTGTGTTGAGGGGAACTATATTCATCAGTGATCAGGTATCATATTGTTTTGCTGAACGCGACCATTGTATCAAAATAGCGTCATTTTTTTCCGCTTATTTTTTACTAATCAAGATCCAAGATTGCGTTATGACTGGTAATCATGTTTGTTCGGAATAAGTATAAGTGTGTTACAATATTATTGCTTTTTAAATGTACCTCACTGGATGCGTTAAATTTCCTTTTGTTACGAATTTCCAAATTAAACTGCTTAATTAAAAAGTTCCTCGATGCAAGGATTCTAAGAAACAGGACCTCAAAGTTATACACATGCTAAAAATTGTCAAACTTTCCGGGGGTATTATTATGGCACCCCATACTCAAGGTAATTTTAAGATTTTTTTAAGGGAGAAAAGTAAAAGAAAACAGCTGCGGTCAAAATATTAGTAGTGTCCATTGATTTATTTTTTTTTTTTTTATTTATTTATTAATATTTATAGCGCTAGTCACAATGAATGGTATACAAAATATAACTTTAGCTTATAACTTCTATGCTTACTGTTAACCTTATACATTTCATTAGATTTCATTAAATATTATTCTATTATTATTATTTAAAATTATTTAAAATTATTATTATTATTATTTTTTTTTTTTTTTTATATATATATTTATTTATTTATAATTTTTGTAGTGTGTCAATAAGGCATGTTTAAATTGTGGAACACTCTTAATTGTTTTGAGGCGATGTGGTAGTTCATTCCAAAAACGTACAGCATAGAGAAAGAACTGATTTTCAGAGACTGACAGTCTATATTTGCGACATATTACATTATTTGTCCTTCGGGAAGATGTAAAAATCAGTTCTTCATACAAATAGTTAGGCTCCTTGGTATTTATAATTTTATGAAGAAGCAATAATGCCCTAAGTTTAATCCAGTCGGATCAAATATTTTATGGGAGAAACGCTAGATGGAGTGCCCCCTTTTTACATTAAACACATATCTAGCAACACTATTAAATACAACATTTAGCTTTTTCTTACTTTGAGCATCACTATTACCAAATATTTCAACTCCATAAAATAAAATCGGGGTGACTATGGCCTTTGCAATTAAAAGACGGCAGTTCTCTGGTATGAAAGACTGGGTATAATTAAGAGCCCTAAGGCATCCATATATTTTCCCTACCACCTGAGTGATATGGTCATTCCACTTCAAACTTTTATTAAAAGTAATACCTAAATTTTTTACTTTTTCCACATACTCAATGGTTTCATTCCCTATTTTAAGTGGTGCCAAAACGCTTGTGTCTATTTCGGTTTTATGGATTACAACGCATTTAGTTTTGCTAGGGTTAAGCTGGAGACCGTTTTTGAAAGACCAATTTTTTAAAACAGCTAGCTCCTTGTTGACTACAGAAACACATTCATCAACTTTGCACAACGGACGAGATACATACATCTGAACATCGTCTGCATACATATGGACATTACACGAAGATATTATATTAGGAATTTCATTAACATACATGGTAAACAACAAAGGACCTAACACTGACCCCTGAGGGACACCCCTTGTCAGCACAAGGAAGGATGAGCTTTCGGTTGGTGTTACAACTGCCTGTCTTCTACCAGTCAAATAGGAACGAATTAACTTCTGTGCCGTATTAGACAACATGAACTTGTTCGCTAGTTTTGAACATATAATATCGTGATTCACAGTGTCAAAAGCTTTGCTATAATCCAGCAGTGTCAGTAGTGTTACGTTACCCTCGTCTAGTTTTTTCCTAATATCTTCTACAATTTTTAATAGAGCTGTCGTACAGCTCCTCGATTTCCTAAAACCCGACTGAGCCTTATTTAAAAAATTCTGTTCTTCAATATACTTATTTATTTGGTCAGCAATTAAACGTTCGCCGACTTTAGCCAAGAATGGTAGGACTGATATTGGACGAAAATCTTTGTTCGCTTTCGGAATAGGGATGATTCTTGCATCCTTCCATTGATCAGGGAAATGTGATGTAGTGAACATTGTATTTATTATGAACGTTATCTGGGGTAAAATTTTTGGTAAGATAATTTTTATAAATTTCGGGTCTATTCTATCAAGTCCGACAGCATTCGAGTGAATGTTTAAAACAGATTGCAGGACATCACACTCATTAACACAGGAAAAACTAAATCTACTATCACAGGATATATCACAGTAATCATTATATTCAGTATGCTCAGACAAGTCAGTATAGGAAACCCTAGGTACTTCACATTGCACGAATTTCTTATTTAGCTCATTAACGTTTATATCCAGGTCAGCGATAGCTTTTTGTTTTCCTATTCCTAAAGCCTTAAGTTCCTTCCAGGTTTTTCCCGCCACTAGAGCATCTTTAAACTTTCTATTATAGTAGTCACTTTTAGCGGTATATATCAGTTTGTTGACATTTTTCCTAGCAGTCTTAAATTGATTGAAAAAGTTACTAGTTTTATACCGTTTCCATTTCTCATGGGCCTCATCTCTCTGCCTAATTGCTATACAGATATTTCTGTTAAACCATTCGTGCTTAAATCGTTTAGGAGTTATAATTTTAATGGGAACACACAAGTTATACAGACGCAGGACATTTTCTTGGAGAAAATCTATTTGTTCATTTACAGAAATTAAACTATACATAGCATTCCAATCACACACATTACAGTTAAAATTTAAATTCTCGTAGTCAATCGTTCTAAAGTCTCTATATGTCTTGGGTGGTTGGTCAGTGTCGTCTATAAATATGTCATAAGAGATGAAAATAAGATCATGTTTTGAGAAGGCAGGTACTGAGACCTGGTCATATAAAAGTGTGTTATCCAGTGTACTTACAAAGAATACGTCCAAGAGGGTGTTACAGGTACTAGTGAAGTGTGTTGCGTAAATTGAGTTTACCAGGTACATTGCAGCAGTTTCCATACTATTGGACAAATGCTTCTCCAATAACATGTTACTGTTAAGGTCACCGGTTAGTAAAATTTCATTATACGTCAAAGATAAATCCTGAAAAAATGATATGAAATCAGTATAGTCAATTGTTCTATTTGGCCTGTATGCACATCCTAAAAGCATTTTACTTCGGCAGGAAGAACCAGTTAGCTCAATAAATAAATATTCTACCAAACTGGAAGCGTCATTTCTGCAAATTAATTTAGCTTTAAGTCCCTTACGAAGATATATTGCAACACCCCCAGCATGTCCATCACGATCGGCACGGAATAAGTTATAACCATCACAAGATACAAGTTGATCACTAACAAGAGACGAGAACCATGTTTCAGAAATGCAGACAACATCAACACCTGAGTTAACAAACAAGTATCTAAACTCCTCTATCTTTTTGGTCAAACTCTGGGCATTTATATGGCATACTTTCAGGCCATTTGTTTTTTTACAAAGAAGCTCAACCATTGTCCTGCTGTTTGCTTTGGAATATGTTATGATATTAGCCATTCAAATCGATTTTTAAAAATCCCTATTCTAATTAAGAGCGCCCGCTGACAATTAAATACATGGTGACACATAAATAAACAATTACACTTAAGAAATAAAATTAAGAATAGAAAACCTATACTAGCAAATACATAAAGGAAACTAATGAGACATTTAGCGAAATAAATTATTTTGTGAAACATTTTGATTCTGATTCGCCTCCAGCAACGCAAGCTCTTTTGTGTTGATAACTCGTACGGGCTCAGCGTTTGCAGATACCTTAACGAAAACAAAGGCTCGGCGACAAAAAACAGCTGAGAGAAGCTTTCGTCTTTTCATGCCCATTGCTGCCTTAAAAATTTCGTAGTTGTAACGAGTCAGCTGTTCATTCACGTAAAATGGGACCTGAGAGTCAAAACCCAACTGCTGTAGACTCAGCTGTTTCTTATGTTCGCGGCGAAATTGTCCAATTCGCCGTAGTAATTCGATCTTCTCGCTCACGTGTTCCATTTTTACTATTATGGCCGGGTCGACTGTGGTTTTATTTTCGGTACGTCGTCGGATTCGGTGAATGCTATTTAGTTTAAGGGCCGGTGTGATGTTAAGTGCAAAACAGAGTGTGTTAAAGACGGTCTTCAGGTTTTCTCCTTCTTAAAAGGGAACTCCATGAATGCGCAGCTCAGAAACAATTTCTGCATTTGCGTGGGCCGCCTCACTTGCCTGCAGCTTTGCCTCCAGCTGATCCACCTTGACCATAAGTGCGGGGACTCCCTCGACGTCACCCTCCAGCTGGTCTCCCCGACGACTAAGCTGCTCCTCAAGTTGTGCCACACGCTGGTTCAGCTTCTCCACTACTCCAGCCAGATTCCCGACCTGGTCGGTCAACAGACCCATTATGCGCTCCATAATGTGGTTTTCAGCAGATTGGATGCTGGCAGATATATGCTCAGCCTGCTCAGCCTGGTTTGTTTTTTTATTTTCCCTTGCAATTTAACAAATTACTTAACGTTTAAAGCCTCGTCTCACATCGGCTAGGAGTTTTACTTGTCAATTATTCTCAATGTTATTCTCTTTAGTTTGACCGAAGTTTTCATAAGTACTCTCGGTTAGCATGGTCTGTCAATTTGCTTTCGGCATGGCGATGTATATTGCCGCAATTCCAGCAGACGTTTTTTTAGTCGTTCTTAAATTTTTCCTTCCATTTTCAATGTTTGGTTTTAAGGCCATTTCTCCAATATGGACGCGTCGCGTTTGCATTTAACGTGCCTCAAATCCTATACAAAATTGTTTGTGTGGGCGGGAAGAGGAGGGAGCTGCGAAGTGAAATTGTTAGGATATTTTAGAAGTATTAACCTGGCAGGACCTGAAACTGAAAAGAAGCTGGAAAAATATCTCTTTTGACCATAAGTGCGGGGACTCCCTCGACGTCACCCTCCAGCTGGTCTCCCCGACGACTAAGCTGCTCCTCAAGTTGTGCCACACGCTGGTTCAGCTTCTCCACTACTCCAGCCAGATTCCCGACCTGGTCGGTCAACAGACCCATTATGCGCTCCATAATGTGGTTTTCAGCAGATTGGATGCTGGCAGATATATGCTCAGCCTGCTCAGCCTGGTTTGTTTTTTTATTTTCCCTTGCAATTTAACAAATTACTTAACGTTTAAAGCCTCGTCTCACATCGGCTAGGAGTTTTACTTGTCAATTATTCTCAATGTTATTCTCTTTAGTTTGACCGAAGTTTTCATAAGTACTCTCGGTTAGCATGGTCTGTCAATTTGCTTTCGGCATGGCGATGTATATTGCCGCAATTCCAGCAGACGTTTTTTTAGTCGTTCTTAAATTTTTCCTTCCATTTTCAATGTTTGGTTTTAAGGCCATTTCTCCAATATGGACGCGTCGCGTTTGCATTTAACGTGCCTCAAATCCTATACAAAATTGTTTGTGTGGGCGGGAAGAGGAGGGAGCTGCGAAGTGAAATTGTTAGGATATTTTAGAAGTATTAACCTGGCAGGATCATTTTTCTGGACCTGAAACTGAAAAGAAGCTGGAAAAAATTAAAACCATCAATAGGCATATATATTAACTAAGTAGCTAACCGGACGGAGGCGATGACCGAATGTCCGAAGCCCAGCGGCGGCCAAAACCGCTGACGCGGCATTTGGCCGGATGCTCGTGCATAGCCGGCAAACACAGCATATTTTCGTGGCCGCTATGAATTTCATTTTTTGTCAACTTTAAGTTTAGTTCGCTTCAAGCTCTATACGAACGCAAACTCCGGCAACCGCCGTTAAATATCTCTTATTATGACTGAGTCTCTAGGCCACCAGGCGAAGGGGGCAGTTACCTCCCAACGTAAGTCAACCTAATCAGCAATTGTGAAGGCACAGCCATCCGGCTCTGACTGCAGCGAGGGATCCCCGATCTCCACATACGAGAACCAAGTTAAGGCCATTACCACCCCCGCACTACCGAGCGGGCTTCAGCAGGTGCGACCAGCGGTAAACATATTCCTCCCGCGTTTACGGGAGGCAATTACAAGCAGCAGCTTCCAGCGGCCTACCCTCACGCGTGGGTGCTAACGCATCCCCCCGCACCTACGGGAGGCAACCACAAGCTGCTGGCTGCCACTTAACTATAACGGGCGCTTCCAAAAGCGACCACTTCCCCCGCGCCTACAAGCGGGCATTTCCGAGAAGACCAGCGTTTCACCAGTGTGGCTGAAGAGGACCACCCTTGGCCACACACACGTATCACATATTGTTTCTTCCCCGAGAACCACCTCAGGCCGCGCCCTTCAACAAGATTAATTGACGCTCAATAATAAAAACCCAACGGTTTCGCTTATATATTTTTACATTCTTGAAAGAAAAATTTGTTCTTTGAGGAAGAACCCACAGTAAATAAAATGTAAGTGCACCCCTCATTTAAATATTTTCTAACCAATCTGCAAAGTAGAACTAGTTAATAAAGAATACTACGAGAGTAAAACGGCTCCGAGCCCGATAAAATTCGGGATTTGATTAACGAAAATAAAATATATAAATATATTACGTTAAATTCATTCATTTTTCTGATTTGAAATATTTTGACTATGAGTCGAGGCTGTGTGTCAGTCTTATTTACCCTATATCTCTTATAATTTACAATATTATAATTTTTATACATTTAGCACTACACTAATTTTTATGCAAGGGCACAGGTATCTACTACCCTTAAAATTAACTAGGTGAATTATATAGCGAGCTCTCATTTTGGCGGCTCTGTGTCCCCGTTTTCTAATTCTTTTGTGTGCGTATATGAGCTCGCCATTTTCTAAGTATATAAGCGTCAAGCAGTACGCTAGCGATTTAGGGTCAGATAGTGAAGAACTCCTTCGAGCTTCCACTCCGAAAAACACGCGTAGAAACCCCCCAGCGGCCGAAAGGGTAGACCTCATGGATCCTAAACAACTTAGAGTAGTAGTGCAGGCGGCTATTGACAACACCCTTGCCGGACAGGCCGCCGCAAATTTACAAAAAGAACGGGAGTTCAGACAAGTAATCGATGCATTGATCAGCCAAGTGGCAGAATTGCGCGCTGCGCCCACGAAGTCCCGAAGTTCGGCCCCAACGCCAGAAATTAAGGTTTATGCAGCCATAGAAATTAGAGACACAGTTCAATGCAGCGAGCCCCTGGACGCTGTCAAGTGCCTACCCGAATTTGCGGGGGCACAAGAGTCATATGTTTCGTGAAGACCAGCCGCCACCGCTGCCTACCACATATTTAGACGATACAATGGTAGTTCACGCCATTATCAGGCAGTGATTATCATAAGAAGTAAAATAAGAGGCCCTGCTGATGCATTGTTGTCCTCTTTTGGCACAATTTTAAATTTTGACGCGATCATAGACCGTTTGGATTTCACTTACAGTGACAAACGGCAGATCCACGTCATTGAACAGGAGATGGGCACCCTCAGACAGGGAAACCTCACACTCCTGCAATATTACGACAAATAAAGCCACGATGTCGTACGAGACATCGGCGGCAAGAATTCTGTGTGAAAAATTCCGGGACGATGCGCTCCGGGTATTTATTTCGGGGCCTTAGACGCAGCCAATCTGATGTCCTCTTCTCGGCAAAGCCGAAGGACATGCCAACTGCGTTGGCATTAGCGCAAGAAGTGGAATCAAACCACAAAAGGTACACGTTCGCAACATCGTTTGCAAAGAGTCTAGAGGATAGGGACCGTAAGACGAGTCCAAAGGAGCAAAGGCGCCAGCAGGATAGAAATTTTTCCCAAACAGACCCCCAGTTTGGTATTAATAAAAATCCCCATTATACCAAACAAGTTAAAGTGCAGGTACATTCTGACTCGCGCAATAACAGATTGCAGAGTAGACCAGAGCCGATGGAAGTCGACACCCTATCAGAATAGAAGTCCGGCAACGTCCGAGCGCACAGGCGCCCCTAGAAAACAGCAGAGGGTAAACCACGTCACCCACAGCTCACATCAGGAAGGCGAATCTTACGCCAACAATGCGTCCAGCGCAATAGCAGAGATCAACGATGATGCTATTTGCGAATACGATTCAGACGTAGGCCATTTTTTAGGGGAAAACCCCTGCTGCCCGTCATCAAACGAAGAGTAGCGGGGATAAATATGAAACTGCTTATTGACACGGGCGCCTCGAAAAATTTCATCCGACCGTTCGAAGGATTGAAATTCGTCCCGGTAGAAAGCCCCTTCGAAATTCACTCAATTCACGGCAACACCACAATCACGAAGAAATGCTTCGTGTCACTTTTCGATTTGAAGGCCACCTTCTTCATCTTACCCGACTTATCTTCTTTTGATGCAATTATAGGCCTCGACCTTCTTAAACAGGCGGGAGCATCACTTTGCCTGGCCTCCGGCCACATCAAATGGGGCAACAAAGAGGAGAAAATTGATTTTCACTCGTGCTCTAATGTCAATTTCACCGAAGTGGATTGCTTAGATGCGCCACCTTTGGTCAGAAAGACATTTTTAACAATGCTCCGCGACAGGAAAAAAGCCTTTGCGGACCCCAATAAGGCTTTACCTTACAACACATCGGTGGTAGCCACCATCATAACTGTTGATGAGGAGCCCATTTATGCCAAACTCTACCCATACCCAATGGGTGCAGCCGATTTCGTTAATGGCGAGATTCAAGAGCTGCTAAAAAATGGCATAATCCAGAAGTCGATATCCCCTACAATCACCCGATATGTGTTGTAGACAAAAAGACCACCGACGAAACGAAATGCGACTCGTATTGGACTTTCGCAAATTGAACGAGAGGACAATACCTGATCGCTATCCCATGCCAAATATCTCTATGATACTAGGGAATTTAGGCAGAGCGAAATACTTCACTACGCTCGATTTAAAATCTGGCTACCACCAAATAACGCTGGCAGAACGCGACCGTGAAAAGACTTCCTTTTCCGTAAATGGAGGAAAGTACGAGTTTCTCAGAATGCCATTTGGACTAAAAAACAAGAGAGAACGCTATAGTCGAGTACTTCGACTATTTGATAGCCGTTACTCAACTAAGGGCACTACACTAATTTTTATGCAAGGGCACAGGTATCTACTACCCTTAAAATTAACTAGGTGAATTATATAGCGAGCTCTCATTTTGGTAAATTGAGTTTACCAGGTACATTGCAGCAGTTTCCATACTATTGGACAAATGCTTCTCCAATAACATGTTACTGTTAAGGTCACCGGTTAGTAAAATTTCATTATACGTCAAAGATAAATCCTGAAAAAATGATATGAAATCAGTATAGTCAATTGTTCTATTTGGCCTGTATGCACATCCTAAAAGCATTTTACTTCGGCAGGAAGAACCAGTTAGCTCAATAAATAAATATTCTACCAAACTGGAAGCGTCATTTCTGCAAATTAATTTAGCTTTAAGTCCCTTACGAAGATATATTGCAACACCCCCAGCATGTCCATCACGATCGGCACGGAATAAGTTATAACCATCACAAGATACAAGTTGATCACTAACAAGAGACAAGAACCATGTTTCAGAAATGCAGACAACATCAACACCTGAGTTAACAAACAAGTATCTAAACTCCTCTATCTTTTTGGTCAAACTCTGGGCATTTATATGGCATACTTTCAGGCCATTTGTTTTTTTACAAAGAAGCTCAACCATTGTCCTGCTGTTTGCTTTGGAATATGTTATGATATTAGCCATTCAAATCGATTTTTAAAAATCCCTATTCTAATTAAGAGCGCCCGCTGACAATTAAATACATGGTGACACATAAATAAACAATTACACTTAAGAAATAAAATTAAGAATAGAAAACCTATACTAGCAAATACATAAAGGAAACTAATGAGACATTTAGCGAAATAAATTATTTTGTGAAACATTTTGATTCTGATTCGCCTCCAGCAACGCAAGCTCTTTTGTGTTGATAACTCGTACGGGCTCAGCGTTTGCAGATACCTTAACGAAAACAAAGGCTCGGCGACAAAAAACAGCTGAGAGAAGCTTTCGTTTTTTCATGCCCATTGCTGCCTTAAAAATTTCGTAGTTGTAACGAGTCAGCTGTTCATTCACGTAAAATGGGACCTGAGAGTCAAAACCCAACTGCTGTAGACTCAGCTGTTTCTTATGTTCGCGGCGAAATTGTCCAATTCGCCGTAGTAATTCGATCTTGTCGCTCACGTGTTCCATTTTTACTATTATGGCCGGGTCGACTGTGGTTTTATTTTCGGTACGTCGTCGGATTCGGTGAATGCTATTTAGTTTAAGGGCCGGTGTGATGTTAAGTGCAAAACAGAGTGTGTTAAAGACGGTCTTCAGGTTTTCTCCTTCTTGAAAGGGAACTCCATGAATGCGCAGCTCAGAAACAATTTCTGCATTTGCGTGGGCCGCCTCACTTGCCTGCAGCTTTGCCTCCAGCTGATCCACCTTGACCATAAGTGCGGGGACTCCCTCGACGTCACCCTCCAGCTGGTCTCCCCGACGACTAAGCTGCTCCTCAAGTTGTGCCACACGCTGGTTCAGCTTCTCCACTACTCCAGCCAGATTCCCGACCTGGTCGGTCAACAGACCCATTATGCGCTCCATAATGTGGTTTTCAGCAGATTGGATGCTGGCAGATATATGCTCAGCCTGCTCAGCCTGGTTTGTTTTTTTATTTTCCCTTGCAATTTAACAAATTACTTAACGTTTAAAGCCTCGTCTCACATCGGCTAGGAGTTTTACTTGTCAATTATTCTCAATGTTATTCTCTTTAGTTTGACCGAAGTTTTCATAAGTACTCTCGGTTAGCATGGTCTGTCAATTTGCTTTCGGCATGGCGATGTATATTGCCGCAATTCCAGCAGACGTTTTTTTAGTCGTTCTTAAATTTTTCCTTCCATTTTCAATGTTTGGTTTTAAGGCCATTTCTCCAATATGGACGCGTCGCGTTTGCATTTAACGTGCCTCAAATCCTATACAAAATTGTTTGTGTGGGCGGGAAGAGGAGGGAGCTGCGAAGTGAAATTGTTAGGATATTTTAGAAGTATTAACCTGGCAGGATCATTTTTCTGGACCTGAAACTGAAAAGAAGCTGGAAAAAATTAAAACCATCAATAGGCATATATATTAACTAAGTAGCTAACCGGACGGAGGCGATGACCGAATGTCCGAAGCCCAGCGGCGGCCAAAACCGCTGACGCGGCATTTGGCCGGATGCTCGTGCATAGCCGGCAAACACAGCATATTTTCGTGGCCGCTATGAATTTCATTTTTTGTCAACTTTAAGTTTAGTTCGCTTCAAGCTCTATACGAACGCAAACTCCGGCAACCGCCGTTAAATATCTCTTATTATGACTGAGTCTCTAGGCCACCAGGCGAAGGGGGCAGTTACCTCCCAACGTAAGTCAACCTAATCAGCAATTGTGAAGGCACAGCCATCCGGCTCTGACTGCAGCGAGGGATCCCCGATCTCCACATACGAGAACCAAGTTAAGGCCATTACCACCCCCGCACTACCGAGCGGGCTTCAGCAGGTGCGACCAGCGGTAAACATATTCCTCCCGCGTTTACGGGAGGCAATTACAAGCAGCAGCTTCCAGCGGCCTACCCTCACGCGTGGGTGCTAACGCATCCCCCCGCACCTACGGGAGGCAACCACAAGCTGCTGGCTGCCACTTAACTATAACGGGCGCTTCCAAAAGCGACCACTTCCCCCGCGCCTACAAGCGGGCATTTCCGAGAAGACCAGCGTTTCACCAGTGTGGCTGAAGAGGACCACCCTTGGCCACACACACGTATCACATATTGTTTCTTCCCCGAGAACCACCTCAGGCCGCGCCCTTCAACAAGATTAATTGACGCTCAATAATAAAAACCCAACGGTTTCGCTTATATATTTTTACATTCTTGAAAGAAAAATTTGTTCTTTGAGGAAGAACCCACAGTAAATAAAATGTAAGTGCACCCCTCATTTAAATATTTTCTAACCAATCTGCAAAGTAGAACTAGTTAATAAAGAATACTACGAGAGTAAAACGGCTCCGAGCCCGATAAAATTCGGGATTTGATTAACGAAAATAAAATATATAAATATATTACGTTAAATTCATTCATTTTTCTGATTTGAAATATTTTGACTATGAGTCGAGGCTGTGTGTCAGTCTTATTTACCCTATATCTCTTATAATTTACAATATTATAATTTTTATACATTTAGCACTACACTAATTTTTATGCAAGGGCACAGGTATCTACTACCCTTAAAATTAACTAGGTGAATTATATAGCGAGCTCTCATTTTGGCGGCTCTGTGTCCCCGTTTTCTAATTCTTTTGTGTGCGTATATGAGCTCGCCATTTTCTAAGTATATAAGCGTCAAGCAGTACGCTAGCGATTTAGGGTCAGATAGTGAAGAACTCCTTCGAGCTTCCACTCCGAAAAACACGCGTAGAAACCCCCCAGCGGCCGAAAGGGTAGACCTCATGGATCCTAAACAACTTAGAGTAGTAGTGCAGGCGGCTATTGACAACACCCTTGCCGGACAGGCCGCCGCAAATTTACAAAAAGAACGGGAGTTCAGACAAGTAATCGATGCATTGATCAGCCAAGTGGCAGAATTGCGCGCTGCGCCCACGAAGTCCCGAAGTTCGGCCCCAACGCCAGAAATTAAGGTTTATGCAGCCATAGAAATTAGAGACACAGTTCAATGCAGCGAGCCCCTGGACGCTGTCAAGTGCCTACCCGAATTTGCGGGGGCACAAGAGTCATATGTTTCGTGAAGACCAGCCGCCACCGCTGCCTACCACATATTTAGACGATACAATGGTAGTTCACGCCATTATCAGGCAGTGATTATCATAAGAAGTAAAATAAGAGGCCCTGCTGATGCATTGTTGTCCTCTTTTGGCACAATTTTAAATTTTGACGCGATCATAGACCGTTTGGATTTCACTTACAGTGACAAACGGCACATCCACGTCATTGAACAGGAGATGGGCACCCTCAGACAGGGAAACCTCACACTCCTGCAATATTACGACAAATAAAGCCACGATGTCGTACGAGACATCGGCGGCAAGAATTCTGTGTGAAAAATTCCGGGACGATGCGCTCCGGGTATTTATTTCGGGGCCTTAGACGCAGCCAATCTGATGTCCTCTTCTCGGCAAAGCCGAAGGACATGCCAACTGCGTTGGCATTAGCGCAAGAAGTGGAATCAAACCACAAAAGGTACACGTTCGCAACATCGTTTGCAAAGAGTCTAGAGGATAGGGACCGTAAGACGAGTCCAAAGGAGCAAAGGCGCCAGCAGGATAGAAATTTTTCCCAAACAGACCCCCAGTTTGGTATTAATAAAAATCCCCATTATACCAAACAAGTTAAAGTGCAGGTACATTCTGACTCGCGCAATAACAGATTGCAGAGTAGACCAGAGCCGATGGAAGTCGACACCCTATCAGAATAGAAGTCCGGCAACGTCCGAGCGCACAGGCGCCCCTAGAAAACAGCAGAGGGTAAACCACGTCACCCACAGCTCACATCAGGAAGGCGAATCTTACGCCAACAATGCGTCCAGCGCAATAGCAGAGATCAACGATGATGCTATTTGCGAATACGATTCAGACGTAGGCCATTTTTTAGGGGAAAACCCCTGCTGCCCGTCATCAAACGAAGAGTAGCGGGGATAAATATGAAACTGCTTATTGACACGGGCGCCTCGAAAAATTTCATCCGACCGTTCGAAGGATTGAAATTCGTCCCGGTAGAAAGCCCCTTCGAAATTCACTCAATTCACGGCAACACCACAATCACGAAGAAATGCTTCGTGTCACTTTTCGATTTGAAGGCCACCTTCTTCATCTTACCCGACTTATCTTCTTTTGATGCAATTATAGGCCTCGACCTTCTTAAACAGGCGGGAGCATCACTTTGCCTGGCCTCCGGCCACATCAAATGGGGCAACAAAGAGGAGAAAATTGATTTTCACTCGTGCTCTAATGTCAATTTCACCGAAGTGGATTGCTTAGATGCGCCACCTTTGGTCAGAAAGACATTTTTAACAATGCTCCGCGACAGGAAAAAAGCCTTTGCGGACCCCAATAAGGCTTTACCTTACAACACATCGGTGGTAGCCACCATCATAACTGTTGATGAGGAGCCCATTTATGCCAAACTCTACCCATACCCAATGGGTGCAGCCGATTTCGTTAATGGCGAGATTCAAGAGCTGCTAAAAAATGGCATAATCCAGAAGTCGAGATCCCCTACAATCACCCGATATGTGTTGTAGACAAAAAGACCACCGACGAAACGAAATGCGACTCGTATTGGACTTTCGCAAATTGAACGAGAGGACAATACCTGATCGCTATCCCATGCCAAATATCTCTATGATACTAGGGAATTTAGGCAGAGCGAAATACTTCACTACGCTCGATTTAAAATCTGGCTACCACCAAATAACGCTGGCAGAACGCGACCGTGAAAAGACTTCCTTTTCCGTAAATGGAGGAAAGTACGAGTTTCTCAGAATGCCATTTGGACTAAAAAACAAGAGAGAAAAAAAAGAGAGTCGAGTACTTCGACTATTTGATAGCCGTTACTCAACTAAGGGAAGTGGGAGAGAGATGAATAAATGCACGCGCCAAAGGTACTAGCGCCATCTAGTGGCTGTTTCATTTTTTGCTCATAACTTTTTAATGGATTGTCCGATTTTAAAAATTACTTTTACAATTCGATTGGTATTAATAAACACAACAAATTGGCAATTACACTTTTACAAAATCTGTAAAGATGTCGGCGCCAGGCTTAAAAGTCCTTTAAGGCGATTGTGGGCGTTAGAGGGGGCGAGGCGCTCAGCTGAAACAAACTTGCGCTGTGTAGGAAGCCAAAGAATATGTGTCGGTAATCTCAACTTTCTAGCTTTTATAGTTTCCGAGATCTCAGCGTTAGGGTCGGAAACGCTTCCTTCTACCTGTTACATACTTTTGCACGAATACAATATACCCTTTTACTCTACGAGTAACGGGTATAATTATTAGACATAGGCATCTTCTCAACGGATAAAAAGTATTTTCTTATATCCATTGACAAATTCTCAAAATTTGCGATGGTCCAGCCAATCCCCTCTAGAACCATAGAGGACATTAAACCAGCACTGCTACAACTCTTGAATGTTTTCCCGAAAGCCAAGGTCATATATTGTGACAACGAACCATCATTGAATTCGCACACCATTTTGTCCATGCTGGAAAACCATTTCGGCGGGAGCATCTCGAATGCACCGCCCTCCACAGTGTCTCAAACGGACAAGTGGAACTATTCCAAGGCACTCTAGATGCCTTAAAATGGATAAAGGCATTAGTGACACCGTCAAGCTAATCTTGCTGCCCACAGCCAGATACAATAAATCTATCCATTCGGTCATCGACAAGAGGCCAGCCGACGTTATTCAAACACAGTCGGATCAACCACAGTATGAGATTCAGGATAAGATAAAAATCGCCCTGGACAAGCTCAGGAACAGGGAAAATGCTGCCCGACAGAACAGGATGTTCAACGTTGGTGAAAAAGTCCTGGTAAAATCCAACAGGCGGCAACAAACTCTCACCATTGTGTGAAGAGAAGATTGTGGAAGCGGACATGGGGACCACAGTCCTCATCAAGGGAAGGGTGGTCCACAGGGACAACATCAAATAAAAAAAAAAAAAGTTTTTGACCTTCTCTTTTTCCTTGCTGCCACTTGGCACGAATTTTACTAGCTTTAAGCATAGCTGATAAAATATTTTTTAAGGGTAAGTTAATTTCCGTTGGTGGTGGGCAACCTTGTCAAGAAGAAAAATATAGCTCCGAATTCATTCCACAGGTCAAAAATCATCCCAATCCTCTTCTCCTTAACGCATTCGTTAGACATTCAGCGAACCTTTCAGAGTACAGGCGCTTAGTAACAGAAACAGAAAATATGAGCGATATGTTCCCCCAGTCACACATGAAAATCCTTTTGGATGTGGACACAGCTGACCTTCGCGACCTGCTCGACTCGTTAGGCGTGCACCACAGGGTATTGTATTGTATTGTATTGTATTGTATTTTATTAAGCAATGGACTTCTTGTAAAACATTTATAATACTTTGTGTTTAAGAACTAGAACGCCAAACCAGATAAGGGGAATTTTTTAGCGATATGCCCCTGCTCACATCGAGTGGTAGGCACGTTGAATTACATATTTGATGACAATAACAATAATAACTTATTATAATTAGACACTGAAGAGACTCCATACAATAAGACGTGACTGAGATCATTATATTTTTCACAAAGAACACGGAAAGGGTCATTAAGGGCAAAATTTGTCCTGCAAAATGGCAGAGACAAAGGCCGATACCGGCGAATTGTCCTGCATGGCACATTCCAGTTGAGGGAACTAAGGAGAAAGGAGGAGTCGACATCACCATTTATTAACTTGTGTATAAACATAACACCGTGACAAATCCTACGGTTGATCAGGGTGGGCATGTCTAGTAAACGCAATCTGGCATTATAGGATGGCAACCGACGGCCAGCGTCCCAGTTAAAACCTCTTAGAGCAATTAACAAAAACTGCTTTTGAACGGACTCTAACATATTTTGGCAAGTTAACGTCTGCGGTGACCATATACATGAACAATACTCTAACGATGGGCGAACAAGAGATACATATAAAAGCTTGGTTGTATACGGGTCATCAAACTCCTTAGACCAACGCTTCGTAAAGGCTAAAAGGCTCCTAGCTTTATTACAAATTAGTGATATGTGATCATTAAAACAAAGTTTATGCTCAAATAAAACTCCCAGGTCTTGTATAGTAGAAATACGTTGAAGGACATTGCTGTCAATGGAGTACGAATACAAAGACGGATTACGACGATAAAAGGTCATAACATTACATTTAGAATAGTTAAGATATAAATTATTGAGTTTGCACCAAGTCTGTAAATAGTCAAGATCTAGTTGAAGACGAGAACAAGAATCCGGTAATGACATAGACAAACACAGTTTAACGTCGTCAGCAAACATTAAAACAGTTGCGGACTTAATAACTTGAGGTAAGTCGTTAATCAACAAGCCAAATAATAAGGGTCCCAAATGACTTCCTTGAGGTACACCAGAGGTAACATTTATAGTTTTGGACGTTATATCATTATATTTCACCCTCTGACAGCGGTCTGTGAGGTATGAAAGTAACCACGCTAACAACTTTGGAGGGAACCCCATAAGATTAAGTTTTTTTATAAGTACACAGTGGTTTACCGAGTCAAATGCTTTGGAAAAATCCGTATAAATAACATCAGTTTGTTGCTTATGGAGAAAGCCACGGTTTACTAATGAGGTAAACTCAAGCAAATTGGTAGTAGTAGATCTGCACCTGGTGAAGCCATGTTGACATGGCGAAATAAGCGACCGACATTGATGCTGCAATTGACTAGTTATTAATTTTTCGAATAATTTAGGAATAGCACTGAGCTTGGCAATCCCCCGATAGTTAGCAATATCGGACCTATTACCTTTTTTAAACAGCGGAACAATGAAAGATTCCTTCCAAGCGGATGGAAAATTACATTGATTTATAGACATATTAAAAAGGATTGTTAGAGGACTGGAAAGAAAATTTGCACAATTTTTTAAAATACAGCTAGGAACCATATCTGGTCCTGCTGAAAAGGAGAGTTTCAAAGCGATTAAGCCCTGGAGAACATCGGCTTCGAGAATAACCGGATTAAAAATTGAGTCCAGATGAGGTAGAGAATGAGGATAGTTAAAATCTTTACTACTGTCAGCATTGGTATAAGTTGATTGGAAAAAATCAGCAAATAAATTAGAAATACCATTTCCATCGGAAGCAACAGCAGAATTAAAAAACAAGGAGGGAGGAAAGGATTGAGACTTTCGTTTGGCATTCACAAATGAATAAAATAGTTTCGGATTACTTTTAAAGTCATTTTTACAGCGAGCTAGATAGTTATTGTAGCATTCAGAATTATGCTTTATGTAGTCTGATTTAACTACCGAATATTTGGCAAAGTCCGTCTGCAAACCAGTTTGTTTGAATCGTTTAAAGAGTCTGGATTTTTTATTCTTAAGATAAGAAAGCTGACGAGTAAACCACGGAGAGCTGTAAGGAGTTTTACCACTAAAAAGGGGTACATATTTATCAAACAAACTATAAAGGACACCATAGAAATACGCCACACCATCCGCAACAGGGACATCTGTTAGGCATGACCAATCAGTTATGGATAACGAATGCAAAAGCTGCGAATAATTAGTTTTTCTAAAGCAAAATCTTAGCTGTGGCCTTGCTGAAGCTCTCACAGAGTGGAAAACACCATTTAAAGATAGCTGGAGGGTAGGATGATGATTATCTTCAGGGAGAGATAGAGGAGGAACACGAGACACAGCGGCGTCGCAGTTATCAGATACAAAAGTTAAGTCTAAAATTCGCTCATTGTGATTGGAAATCCAATTTATCTGCAGCAAAGATAGTTCAATGAGGCCTTCAATAAAGTCATTTTGAGTTCTGGGAGTCATTGATATCGAGTCATTACTCTGGAACCAAGAGACATTTGGGAGATTAAAGTCACCAAGAACAATAAGGTGATCATTATCGTCAGCCAACGAAGATACATAACGTATTGCAGACAGGTGGAGTAAATACATGTCTATTTCAGACCCTGGAGGTATGTAAGAGCAGGTAATCAACATATTAGACTTTGGAAGGGAGAGTTTGACAGAAATAAATTCAATACTTGAGGAGTTAGGAGTGTTAATAAGCTCTGAAGTCAAGTTTGATTTAACCGCAATAAGGACCCCACCACCACGACGACACGGCCGATCATTTCTATAAATAAAGTAGTTTTTAGACAAGATTTCTCTATCATTTACAGTCGAGTTAAGCCAGGTTTCAGAGAAAGCAATAACATTTGCATAAAAAGTAGTACTATCTAGAAATAGTTTAGAGAGCTTACTTAGCAAACCTCGAACATTTTGATAGTGAATCAAGAAATCTAGTTTTTTGAAACTGTTGAAACATTACGCGAAGCAGCAGAGGTTCTAACTGTGGAATTGTCTTTTTTCAAGTACTCATGCACAATAGTATTTTCTGGCCAAAATCTCGAACAAATAATTTTACTAAACAGCCCATCCGGAACATGAATTTTAAAGGAAGAGTAATCCCTTTTGAGTTTAAAATTAAATTTGGTGATGCCGACAGCACTGGGATCGGTAAGGGAGAGTCTCGTGACAATATGATGTCTCACATCATTCTCGGTTGCAGAAGCTAACAATCTCGACACAAAAATACACTTTTTGGGAGCCAAGGCCGCCAGAGTAACAGGTGCAGAAGATGGAGCAGTGGATGGACGTCGGGGAATAGCCAGCAGAGCCATCACAGGGGCAACGGTTTGTGCAGCCAATGAAGTTCCAGCAGCCATATGGTCGATATCAGCGGTTAAATTAGTTCTAGTTGGATTCACGGAGATACTGCCAGGCCCTACAATCGACGATGCGGATGCCCCTTCCCTCTCGCCAGCATCAGCATGATCACAAACGCCTAGATCCAAATCGCCCCGAACTTCCGTCTGGGAAGAGGGGTGAGGAATTGCGTCTGAATCAAGCGATTCATCCTCGGCCGAGAAGTGGGGAGCAGCTCGATTGAAGTCCATCAATTTCCTTGAAATAGGGCTCAATCGCATAAGGGCGGCAGACTCTGGAACAGTTAAATTGTTATTAGGTAAGGAGCAATTATCCGTGTTAGAACAATGGGGAACACTTAGCATTTTAAGATTTTTAAAGTGAGATTCCGCGGCATTGAACTTATCATAAAGCTCACGAAATCCAGTTGACAGAGCTTGGAACTCCAGATGGGTTTGCCGCATAAACGATTTCATGTCTACTTCGATGTGTCTACAGCTCGGACACGTCCAGTTAAGGCCAACCCGTAGCTTTAGCTTGTCTACGATTTGGCCGCTTGAGCGTCCCAGCTCAACACAGATAGGGTGCGCCAAGTTGTCGCAGATCCAGCAACAAACCAAGGGTTGACGAGCGGTAATTTTGTTGTTAAACGCACACGAAGAAGCGCAACATAAAGTCATCTTGATTTAATAGCGTAAATAGCAGCAGCAAGGCAAAGAGCAGTCCGATGCAAGCAATCGAAGATCAGCGTAGCAGCCCGGCAGAGCAGCACAGCAACAGCAGGGCAGAGCAGCGCAGCAGCAACAGGGTAGAGCAAAGAGCAGTCGGATACAGCAGTCGAAGAGCAGCGCGGGAGTCGGGCAGAGAGCGGACTGATGTCAGGAGTCTAGACTTTTTAGGATCAATGTTAAAAGTCGTAGCAGGAACTCCGGATACCGGGGATTTAGAAAGAATTAAATTCACAGAAACACAATTAATCAATTTAACAATAGACAAATAGAAATAAATACCAGAATACAAAGTCAAATTAATGAATTAACATCAACCGTAAATCAAATCCTGAAAGCGGCAAAGAGTTCACAAGTGGACACTGGCCATCTATATGAAACATTGCTCTCCAGAAACCGAATGTTAACAATGGAACTTCAAAATTTAATGATGGCAATCTCGCTTGCTAAAGTAAACATAGTCAGCCCAAACATATTAGATCACGCAGACCTAGAAAGTATTTGGATGGAGGAGCCCACCGACACTCCTATAAAAGATATTTTGTCCGTAGCGTCCGTGAAAATTCTCCAGTCTGATAACATATTGCACTTCATTATTAAATTCCCAAAAATTAAGTTAGCATGTAAGAAGATAACAATGTTCCCGGTAGCACATAATAGTGTGATGCTAAGTTTAGTGGATAATATAATAGCAGAATGCAATGGGGAGGTGTATGCGATCCAGAATTGCTTCACAACTCCAGGAGTTACTTTCTGCCGACTATCAACGAAGACCACATGGTCCATGCAGGTGGAGTTGCGCACTGCGAGACCCAACCAAGCGATTTACATCCGGTCACTTATGTCGATGAGGGAATTATGATCATCAATGATCAATCAGCGCAGGTACGAGTAGGCAACGGAACAAGTGTCTGGATACACGGGACGCATCTCGTCACCTTTAGTGAGCGCGTCACAGTAAACGAAACTCTGGCTTTGAACCAAAACTCCGCCCAGAAGAGGACCCCGGGGGTGGCAAGCTCACCCTCACTGAACATCACCATCAGTCGAAATACTCTGAGCCTCCCCTACCTTCACCGCTTGAGTGAACGTTACATGGAATACATTCAGAAGTTCGGAAATAAAATCAACACCAATCAGACACACATGGTAGCGATAATTACAGGAGTAATATGTTGCGCATTGATTTGTGTCGGCCTAACCTACCTGCGACTCACCGGTGCCAGAAAATCTGCAGTCCAACTAAGAAGGGTGATCGCTGAAATAGGGTCGGCCGAGGGCGGCCTCAATCTTGAGGGGGGAGTAGTTAACTAAGTAGCCAACTGGACGGAGGCGATGACCGAATGTCCGAAGCCCAGCGGCCGGCAAACACAGCATATTTGCGTGGCCGCTATGAATTTCATTTTTTGTCAACTTTAAGTTTAGTTCGCTTCAAGCTCTATACGAATAAAGAACACACAAAGAACACACATTGCAAAACTCCGGCAACCGCCGTTAAATATTTCTTATCATTTTGCACTGACTGAGTCTCTAGCCAACAGGCGAAGGGGGCAGTTACCTCCCAAAGTAAGTCAACCTAATCAGCAATTGTGAAGGCTGAAGGCTGAAGCCATCCGGCTCTGACTCCACATACGAGAACCAAGTTAAGGCCCCCTCCTCCCCCGCACTACCGAGCGGGCTTCAGCAGGTGCGACCAGCGGTAAACATATTCCTACCGCGCTTACGGGAGGCAATTACAAGCAGCAGCTTCCAGCGGCCTACCCTCACGCGTGGGTGCTAACGCATCCTCTCGCACCTACGGGAGGCAACTACAAGCTGCTGGCCACCACTCAACTATAACGGGCGCTTCCAGAAGCGACCGCTTCCACCGCGCCTACAAGCGGGCATCTCCGAGAAGACCAGCGTTTCACCAGTGTTGCTAAAGAGGACCACCCTTGGCCACACACACGTATCACATATTGTTTCTCCCGCACACACGTGTGGGCTCATTGAAGAAGACTACCCTTGACAGTGCGGCCGTCGAGGACCATCTCAGGCCGCGCCCTTCAACAAGATTAATTTATATATCAGCGGTCGGCAGCGTCCTATTAAGTGAGCATAGGGTTTTGTTCTGCTCACCCTCTGCTCACACGTATACTGTAAAACTGCGGTCTGCACACGCACACTGTTGAGCTGCCCCGTGCAATTTACTCACACAAATATAAAACAAAATGTCATTGTATGTGTGTGCCGACCAATAATATATATATATTATTGATATTATATATATACAAGAGAGAACGCTATAGTCGAGTACTTCGACTATTAGATACCCGTTACTCAGCTAAAGGGAGTGGGAGAGAGATTAATATATGCACGCGTCAAAGCTACTAGCGCCATCTAGTGGCTGTTTCATTTTTTGCTCATAAGTTTTTAATGGATTGTCCGATTTGAAAATTTTCTTGTTCAATTCGATAGATATTGATAAACAGAATAAAACTTACTTTTCCGAAATCTTTAAAGTTGTGGGCGCCAGACACCTTTCAAAAAATGGTGTAGGGCGATTGTGGGCGTTAGTGGGGGCGTGGCACCTGTTTGAAACAAACTTGCGCTGCGTAGGAACTCCAAGAATCTGCATGCAAAATGCCAATCCTCTAGCTTTTGTAGTTTCCGAGATATCAGCGTTCATACAGACGGACAGACAGACGGACAGACGGACATGGCTAGTTCGACTCGGCTAGTGATCCTGATCAAGAATATATATACTTTATAGGGTCGGAAAAGCTTCCTTCTCCCTGTTACATACTTTTGCACGAATACAATACTCTTACTACAATACTTTTACTCTACGAGTAACGGGTATAATTATTGATATTGAATTATTTACAGATTTCTATTAATCTTTATTTCGTATAAGAAACGATACGAGAAACGAGCAAGCAAGTCGTGCGTTTGAGAAGCTCCGCCTTAAAAACCGAATAAAACTTAAAACTCGGCTGAAAAAAAACAAAAACTGCTAACTACAGAAACATAAATATCATAAAAATAATCTAAACTTATTTTTTGCCCGGAATAAATCGGTTTTAAACTACAAAATCACTTTAAAAAAAAGGCAGCAATCGTAAGTGCAACAACAAATACCCAAATTGAACTGTTACACTGCAACGAACACTCAAAATAGCCACAAAAACAGTGTCAAGCATAACACAAAGCACAGAGACAAAACACTTAACACAACAAAACGCTCAACCGAAAACACTCATCACCAACACCACTATGGCTTCAGCAGCAAAACGACTGAGGAAGGAAACTCACTCCGATCTGAAGGGAGCCCGTGACTCCGATGTTCAGCTGCTACATACGATCGACCTCAAATTTTCCGTTCTCAAGGAGAGTCTTGCGGGGAAGATCCGAGATGGTGAGGCACGGATAACCGGCAGCCTGGAGGAGAAATTCAAGCTGATAGCAGCTGATTGCAACAAGCTCTCTCTGCGAGTCACTCAATTGGAGAACGAGGTGAGAGAGATGGGCACGTTGAAGCAACGGATCCAAGAACTGGAGGTGAAGCTGGCCAAAAACTGCCATGCCCAGCGCGTCGAAGAGTTGGAGGCAAAGTGGGTGGCCTCCTGCAAGGCACAGGCTGAGTCTGAAGTTGCCTGTGACATGCGCTGGCATGGTGTCCCACACGTCCAAGGGGAGAACGTGAGAGCACTTTTCAACGCACTGTGCTTCTCACTTCAACTGACCCCGCCGCCGAAAATACGATCCATTTTTCGAATGCGACCGCGACAGTCGGGGCATACAATTGTGGATCCAATTATTATTATAAAATTGGAACACGTGCACGATAAAGCAGCACTGCTGCGTGCGATCGGGGCGTACCGGAGAGAGAAGAAACCGCAACTGAGCTTAAAGCTTATCGGCCTAGACTCGCCAGCGTTTATATATATAAACGAACAGCTGACGAAACCAAAACATGAAATATTCAAGCGGGCGATGCATCTCAAGAGGCAAAAACGACTAACAGCTGTTTTCTCTAGGCGTGGAGATATCTACGTAAAGGAGAGAGTAGGAGGGGAGGCGATTTGCGTGCAGAGCTTGACTGAACTAGCTCAAATGGAAATTTGCACACCCGATGAATTGGTTGCCCTGGTCGCTGCTAGTTCTGGGGATCTAACAGAAAATTCTTTTCGCGCCTAAAAGCCGTTTATATTCAACATTCAACATATTCTCATTAACATTATTATATTTATTTAGGTTTAGAATCAGTCGCTCTAATTTTAGTTTGTTTATCATTATGGTGTATCTTAGATTCATGATTAATTGTAGACAGAGTGCGCAACTAATTTCTCAAAGTTCGAAATGGGTGACAGCTATAATATAAATACAAATCGATCAAACGGCCATGCGATGTTAAGGATTCTCGGAAAGAATAGATCTGGTCTAAGCATCTGCCATTTAAACGCCCAAAGCCTCACACAAAAAATTGAAGAATTTAGATACCTCTTTATCAATTCAAGCGTCGATGTTATATGTGTGTCTAAAACTTGGTTTGTCCCAAATTTATGTGATGTCTTAGTTGAATGTGATGGCTATAATTTGCATTGCTCTGATCGTGATAGTCACGGGGGTGGGGTTGCATTATATGTGAGTATAAAGTTAAGTTCCACGTTTGTTTGTAAACATTCGACTAGCAGTGTAATTGAATACTTATTTGTAGAAATTGGATGCCGAAGAAATGCCCATAAACTATTAATTGGGTGTATATACCGACCTAATTGCCGGATGAACTATGAGCAGTTTTTAAATATTTTCCCTGACGTGTCATTAATTTATTCAGACGTCATTATAACAGGAGATTTTAATAGCAAGATTTTAAGGGAGTCCCATCTCGCAGAGAACGTGAAATCACTGGGCATGAAGTTAGTAAATTCCGTATCCCCAACACATTTTACCAAAACACGCAACTCGCTCTTAGAAATATTTTGTGTATCTGACACAGACAGAATAGCTAAATATGACCAACTTATTGTCCCGTCCTTTTCAAAACATGACCTAATATTCTTGACTTATGTACTTGACCTACAATACCTTGACCATGCAATAGCTTTTAGGGACTTTAGAAGTATCAAATACGACCTTTTGGACTTAGCCTTTACCTCGTGCAATTGGAATAACATATTCCCTTTCCGAAGTAGACAAACAAGTAAACCTTTTACAACACAATATTTGTTATTTATATAACTGTCTTGTACCTGTCCGTCAAAAAGTTATTCGTCCTTCTGAAAAACCCTGGTTCCATAAAAACATAAAAGACGCAATATTACAGCGTGACGGAGCGTATAATAAGTGGACAAGATACAGGACACCTCAAGCCTACGCGATGTTTAAGGCATTGAGACAAAAAGTGACCAAACTTTCTTATACCGCCAAGAAAAATTTCTATTCCCGTAAATTTAATAAAGCTTCAACTACTCAGACATGGAAAATAATCAAAAACCTTGGAATATGCAAATCCAAACCACGAGCTGAGCAAGACATAGATGTTATTGATTTAAATAAAAAGTTCTTAAACTGCCCAGTACCTGAAATCACTGAAAATAAGTACCTGACCACACAATTTGTACCTGGAATAGGCTGTGATATTAGGTTTAGGTTTATGTGTGTTAACCAGTGTGATGTCCTTCAAAGTATACTTAGAATTAAGAGTGACGCTACTGGGCTCGACAACATAAACCCAAAGTTTATAAAAATATTGCTGCCAAAAATCCTCCCGTACATAACGCATACTTTCAATACTGCATTGACAACCTCCACATTTCCGGATTGTTGGAAAACGGCTAAAATAATTCCGATTCCAAAATCAAACAATGATTATAGGCCCATCTCCATTCTACCCTACCTTTCAAAAGTATTTGAGAATTTAATGGATGATCAAATTAATAAGTTCATGTCTGACAATGCAATGCTAAACAATAGTCAGTCAGGTTTTAGGAAAAACAGAAGCTGTACCTCAGCTATTTTAAAAATTGCAGATGATATAAGGGAACAAATAGACGACAATAATATTACACTCTTAGTTTTACTGGACTATAGTAAAGCCTTCGATACTGTAAACCATAATGTTCTTTGTGCCAAGTTACGTAACATGTTCATGTTTTCTAAAGCTTCCACCAAACTTGTGTCTTCGTACCTACAAAATCGTCGTCAATCCATTGTACTGTCTAGCGTTTCTTCTACGTTTGAAAATGTGAACCGTGGTGTACCCCAAGGGTTTGTGCTGGTCCCTTATTGTTTTCCTTGTATGTTAATGACCTTCCCAATGCGCTGTCTGAGTGCAATGTCCACTTGTATGCAGATGATGTCCAAATGTATGTGAGTCGTCCATTAAACAGAATAAATGAGTGTATAGATGTTTGTAACAGAGATCTTGCACGTGTAAATGAGTGGGCCGGCAACAATGGACTTGGGATCAACCCATTAAAATCTAAATGTCTTACCATAAGTAAACGGAAAATAGATGTTAATAATTTACATCCACTGAGCATAAATAATGCACCACTTGAATATGTTGAAACAGCCAAAAACTTAGGCTTCACTTTCAACAGGACCCTTACCTGGAGTGATCATATATCAAAGGCTGTGGGAAAAACATATGGCATAATAAGAACATTATCAGTCACCAAAAATTGCCTGCCCACTCATATACGTTTAATGATAGCCAAAACATGCATTGCTCCAGTGCTCTTCTATGGAATAGAAGTTTTTTCAAATTGTGATACTATCAGCCAAAACAAAATTAAGGTTGTATTCAATTGCATAGCAAGGTACATATTCAACCTACCATTAAGAAATCATGTCTCGGAATTCTCACAAAAAATATTCAATGTCGACCTTAATGAATGGATAAAGATGCGTAACTTAATTTATCCCCATAAAATTATTTTTGAAAAAGAACCTTTGTATCTATTTGAAAAACTCCAATTTACAGCCTCTAGAAGAGCAAACAACCTAACTTGCATAAGACCTAGATCATTGACAGCCGAGAGACAATTTTTAATAAATGCTATTCGATCATGGAATCAGCTCCCCAGCCATATAAAGAGTATTAGCAGTGCTATGCAATTTAAAACAAAGTTACTCTCACATCTTAAAAACACTGTTATGTAAATAAATATAAAATTAGATAGCGACTTAGGTTAGTTCTCTTTTATATATAAAATTAGTTTTAAGCAGGGAATAAAACCAGAAGAGGAACCGGAACCGATAACCGAAATAAACCGATTCCTAATAGAGAACCGGAACCGGTACCGAGACCAAAATAAAAATTTAGTTTTGAACCGATTACCGTAATGCTGGCACCGGTACGGTTTTGGTACTCATTTACAAAATTCGTTAAAAATCCTGAATAAAAAAATACTCATTTGTATGTATCAGCTTTCACATTCCGCTACATCGACTTCGTCCCTTTTTAGCACATGTACTGCTTATGAAGAAAATGTCGCTGTAGCAGAAACACTCTTTGTCTAAACTAGTTTCAAATCTGGAATTTTTCGCGTCATTCTACACTCAGGAAAAATTCGAGCTTTTCGATATCAAATCAAGTACGAACGATATCGAAAGTTAGGTAAGCACGAAATTTCTTGATCCAAGAAAGAAAATTTAAAATCAAGTACAAATAATTCAAGCCCGAATTTATAGGTTTGAGAACGAACGTTCTTAAAATAACTACGACATAAGATTGTTTTAAGTACAAAAATGTTTAATTTAAGAATCAAAAAATTCTTAATTTAAGTACTTTTGTACTTTAAACATTTTACATAACATCAATATTTATTTAACCTATTTATACAGTTAAACATATTTTAAATGTTATTTATATTCTGAAAAAACTTTTAGTAATGATTAAAGCGATAGTTAGGAAAACTCTTACCCCGACCTCGGTTTGAACCCACGACCACTCGCACTGCAGACAGACGCTTTAGCCGACTCGACCACGCACGCTTCTTAAATAGCGTTGACTTAAGAAGGTACAAATACTGTGACGAAAGGACTAACGTAAAAGTTATATTTATTTATATTTAAACCATTTATAAAGGATTTTATAAAGTAAAAAAAAAACAATTTATAAATATTTTCAAAGAAAAACAGAAAAAAACTTTTTAAAAAATTTAAGTAGAGGACTTGTCGCGGTGAGGATTCGAAGTCGGTACCTATATGCAAAACATTTATTTGTCCGAACACCTCTAACAGCTGCACCACCCTGAGAATTCACTTTTTCTGGTTGAATGGTTCTTGTTTTAAGAACGAGTGTTCTCAAAATTTCAAGTACGATTCGATATTGTTTCAAGAACGTTCGTTCTTAGAAATAAAAAAGTTACAAATTTAATTTAAATCTTTATATCAAAAAATCGAATGAATTTTAACGATCTTACATTCAAGTTTTTTTCCAAATAAAATCCACATAAATAATTTCAAAGTGTAAATTGAAATTTTTTTATCTGTAATGGTACGTACCGGTTCCAGAATTGGAACCAAAACATCAATACCAAAATATAACCGTTTACCGAATAAGCAGATTCGGTATGGGACCAGTACCGGAACCGGAACCGAAATAAGATTCGGTTTGATTCCCTGGTTTTAAGTCATATAATAAGAAAATATTTGCACCTATTTGTGACTAGCGCATTAATTTATAAGTTTCAAACTTGTAGCGTTAGGATGACACACAATAATAAAAATACAAAATACAAATAAATTCGGTTTTTGATATGCAAAATGATCTGGGAATAGTTTAGTATTCCGAGGATGATCCAAGCACACAAAGAGCAGTAGCAGTACGTTTATCCAATGAAATGGCTCCGCAAGATAGGATAGGAGACGTTGCAGCGCAGGCACATGTGCCTTCCTCCCCGGTTCCATCATCTTGATGCTTGCTTCTTGATATATGAGCGCCTTTTGCAGCAGATCATTTTGCTTTCAGTTGTCTGTACTCCCGGGTACATTATCTGAGACTTCCACCAGCTGCTGACAATAGATGCTCGCTCATGCAGCATAGGGTGTGATGTGGTTATTGCTGTCATCATTGCAGCAATGTTTTAACACATATTTACGCTGTGCAAATGCTGTTTTGTGATTACAATCATCAATAACAAATTATTTATATCTTTTCTTTTCTTAAAGCCGCGTTTGACTATTTCACAGAACACCTGCTTTCAAACGCGTTTGCCAATGGAAACACCTTTCGGTTGCCTATCCAAAATACCAATAACTACCGCTTGGTGGAAAAAACTTTAACATCGCTTCTGAAGAAATGTGTCAGATATTTATGTTATAGGGTCTTCCCACAAAGCTCCATCCACCATCCGTTGAACGGATGGTCTGTAAGGTTTTGCCGTTCCGAAAATTTCCCAGTTTGTCCGCCATCCAATTTTGACGGACTTTGACGGAGTCTTTTATGTGATAGTTAGGCAATGTTTTTGCTTTGCAACTTTGCATTCTTCCTTTTGACTGTGAAAAATGGAACGTTGACTACGAGAACAAATCAAATCGATGGCGGGAAAAAATTAAATAATGTTTAATCTCATTGTTTTTTTGCTATCGTTGTAGTTTGTAGTTCTCGGTTGGATATTAAAGCGATAATAAATTCCATTACAAATTTTTTTATATTCATGCATGATTATCATATGTATAGACCTAAGGATTAACAAGAGAGAACGCTATAGTCGGGTTCCCCGACTATTAGATACCCGTTACTGAACTAAAGGGAGTGCAAGGGAGATGGAGACATACAACTTTGATCGCGCATATCTTATCAACGAATGGTTCGATTTCAAAAATTTCTTCTACACTTCGATAGGTATTGATACACACAGAAAAACTGCACTTTATACTTTTCCGAAATTTTTAAAGGTGTGGGCACCAGACACCTTTTCAAATCGTTTAGGACAATTGTGGGCGTTAGAGGGGGCGTGGCCTTCGGCTGAAACAAACTTGCGCTGCGTAGGATCTCCAAGAATCTGCATGCAAAATGCCAATCCTCCAGCTTTTATAGTTTCCGAGATCTCAGCTTTTATACGAACGGACAGGCAGACAGACGGACAGCCGGGCAGACGGACATGGCTAGATCGACTCGGCTAGTGATCCTGATCAAGAATATAAATACTTTATAGGGTTCCTTCTTCCTTTTATATACTTTTGGACGAATTCAATATACCCTTTTACTCTACGAGTAACGGGTATAAAAATGTTGTACAACCTTTATAGATAAGTGCAGTTACCGTGAGATAGGCTTTAGTTTTCTTCTGCTGAACGCTTATGATACATATCGATGACGTATAAGTAAATAATATATCAAACAATGCGTGCGCAATTATTATGTTAATATCCATCCACCATCCACCATTCGTTGAACGGATGGTCCGTAAGGTTTTGCCGTTCCGAAAATTTCCCAGTTAGTCCGCCATTAAATTTTGTAGGACTTTGACGGGCTCTTTTATGCGATAGTTAAGCGATGTTTTTCGGTGCAACTCTGAATTCTTGCTCTTGACAGTGAAAGATGGAACGGCGGGCCCCTAGGACATGCCCATGTTAAAATCATCGCTATTTTTCATACAAATTCACTAGTGATTGAGCGCTTAGTGCTCAATTTTTGGCAGTGATCCACTGCTAAAAAGGTGATGAATGGAACTGCAGGGATGTACTACTACAAAGTTCCAAAGTTGATATAAATTACCAAAACAGCAAAATTTTGGGTTTGTTTACAAATTTGCCATATTAATATTGGCTAGACGCAGGCGTAGTATGAACGGAGGGTGGGGTACGGTAGGTTAAGCTCTCCCCCAGTCAGCAATATGTATGCATACTCGTTATAGGATATGTCATACAAGTTCAGATATGAATTTTAACTATTATCTTATGCTATTTATTGTATTGTTTTACAATAAGATTAGGAGACCGCAATTTTACGACAGTTATGGCGACTTGAAATCCCCCTTCGTAAATGTGAGATAAGTAACTGCTCTTCAAGTCAGCTGTTATTGGATGTGGATGTAGATGGAGCTCTGTGAAAACACGAGTTTCACATTTGTCAAAAATCTCAACCGTTTCACACGGATGGACTTTATGGAAAGAGGCTATAATAGCAATAAACAGCATAAGATATTAAATTAAAAAATACATATTTGTAACTGGGGGAGAGCCTAACCTCCCGCACCCCACACTCCGCTCTAACTACGCCTCTGTCTAGCCAATATTAATATGACACATTCGTAAACAAAGCCAAATGTGAGCTGTCGCAAAACAGCTTAAATTTTGGCCCGAAACTCGTGTTCCCACAGAGCACATCCACCATCCGATAACAGCTGACTTGAAGAGCAGTTGCTCATCTCAACATTAAGGAAGGGGGATTTCAACTCGGAAAAACTGTCGCAAAATGGCGTTCTCCAAATCTTATTGTACAATAATACAATAAATAGCATAAGATAATAGTTAAAATGCATATTTGAACTTTTATGACATATGCTATAACGAGTATGCATAGATAAAGCTGACTGGGGGAGAGCCTAACCTCCGGTGCCCCACACTCCGCTCTTACTACGCCTCTGTCTTGCCAATTTTAATATGAAAAAATTTTAAACTAAACCAAATTGGTGCTGTTTTGGTAATTTATAGCAACTTTGGAACTTTATAGGAGTACATAGTACACTTTTAATTAATATTAGTTATTATTTATGAAGTGCAGAACATATTCTGAGACTTTGCTGCAAACATTATGTTTTCGTACGCAGAACAGCTTACATTTTGGCCCACTCATAGCAACCTGTTTGCAAATGCTTTTCCGCTCATAACTAACTACAAATAATTCAACAATAGCCAAAAAACAATGAGCTTGAGCAATATTTAATTTTTTCCCGATTTGATTTGTTCTCGCAGTCATTGTTCCATTTTTCACAGTCAAGAGGAAGAATTCAGAGTTGCACCGAAAAAACATCCCCTAACTATCGCATACAAGAGTCCGTCAAAGTCGGTCAAAATTGGATGGCGGACTAACTGGGAAATTTTCGGAACGGCAAAACCTTGCGGACCATCCGTTCAACGGATGGTGGATGGTGGATGGAGCTCTGTGGGAAGACCCTATAAGCAATTTTTTGGCATAGGTTTAAATACAATTGAGTTCAGATCCTCGAAGATATCTTAAATCGAAACATTAAATGTTGCTATTCTTAAAGATGATACAATATGTACAAAATCCAAAATGTTTCACCCGGATGTACTCTGTGGGAAGAGACTATTTATTTTGAACATGTGCAATTCCACTGTTTCTCCTGTGAAGTTAAAAAAAAACCTATGTGCTTCTTATTCCCAGTGCAACCCTGTGTAGTTATGCCTGGTCTGCCCTACTGCTGGCTTCCGTCTTTTGGATTTTTACCGTCTTGTAAGTTGGTCGTGGTTCGGCTCTGCAATTAGTTTAGGTTCATTTATTTTTAACTGTAAAGTGCTGGACTTATGTATATTTCGAGCTATTATTTATTTCGATGTGTGATGATTTTTTCCATGCACCACTCTAATTATTTTTGTGCTGATTATGGATTTCTGAATTCTGTACACAAGTACTCATGTAGCGATTTAAAACATACATATGTACATGCGTATTATTATTGTCTGTATTGTAGATAATAAATGTGCTATTACGGATTCACCTTAATTGTACTGTATAAAAAGTTGATGGACCGATGATGTGACAGTTATTTAATAACGAATGAATTTGTTACTAGGTCTATTAATTTGCCGAGATGGGGGCCTATCGGTACATGCAGGAACTCTATAGGAAGAAGCAGAGTGATGTTATGCGATACTTGCTGCGTATTCGAGTTTGGCAATACCGTCAATTGACTAAACTGCATCGATCACCTAGACCTACTCGTCCGGATAAGGCAAGACGTTTGGGGTACCGTGCAAAGCAAGGTTTCGTGATTTATAGGATCCGTGTTCGGCGTGGTGGCCGAAAGCGTCCAGTGCCCAAAGGTTGCACCTATGGCAAGCCAAAGAGTCATGGTGTAAATCAACTTAAGCCGTATCGTGGATTGCAATCTATTGCTGAGGTAAGAAAAACAGTTATTTTTGGCCTAGTGCCAACTTCAATCGAGCATGATTAAAATTTTAGCCATTTCCATTGAATATTAAACACAAACACCTTGATGACAACACTTTGACATGAAAATTATGTTGACTATTAAACTTCCTTAGATGTCTGATATTTCTCAATTCAAAGATGAGACTCATATTAAAATATAATTATAACGATGTTAAATTTATTCTAGGAACGCGTTGGCCGTAGACTTGGTGGCTTGAGAGTTTTGAACTCGTATTGGATTGCTCAAGATGCTTCGTACAAGTATTTTGAAGTAATCCTGATTGACACTCATCACAGTGCTATTCGCCGTGATCCTAAAATCAACTGGATCTGCAAGCATGTCCACAAGCATCGTGAATTGCGTGGTCTTACCTCAGCCGGGAAAAGCTCCCGTGGTATTGGCAAGGGATATAGATATTCCCAGACTATTGGTGGATCTAGGCGTGCTGCCTGGAAGCGCAAAAACCGCGAACACATGCACAGAAAGCGATAATTTGTAAAGCCTATTTATTATCGGTTAAATAAAG
This sequence comes from Drosophila pseudotakahashii, assembly GCA_035046095.1. NCBI lineage: Eukaryota > Metazoa > Arthropoda > Insecta > Diptera > Drosophilidae > Drosophila > Drosophila pseudotakahashii. The sequence continues at coordinate 17,415 of JAWNOE010000136.1, read as the reverse complement.
CATTTCGTGCATTGTAATTATATTATTGGCACGTCAACGACACATATATATTTTATTTATGTATTTGAGCATTTAGGGTATTCAATTGCGTTGCAAACGTTTGAAAACTTGTGTAAGCAGTTCCAACAACAATTTTCATACAAAATAGTTTGCTAGGCCTACAATACCCCAGCCTATGTATACAAATCTGTTGTACTTGTGTAGAAACAATGATTTAAAATAGAGGTTTTAAATACTACAAAAATACCCAACAGTCGGGTTTGAGTCTATGGTGATGATAACCTAAAATCCGATTGACTCGTCAGAATTCGCGTATAAATTTTATTGCTTTACTTTTGGTGACCAATGTTTTTCTTGGTAAATGGTATTACTAAACGATGCAGATATCGCTTCTATATGCCAAAGAATTCGCGGTTTATTTTCGGTTTTTTTTATATCCGTCCTCAGCCATTTAACGCTTAAGAAATTTCTCATATAAAGTAAAAAGGGCGATATTTATACCCGTTACTCGTAGAGTAAAAGGGTATATTGTATTCGTGCAAAAGTATGTAACAGGGAGAAGGAAGCTTTTCCGACCCTATAAAGTATATATATTCTTGATCAGGACCACTAGCCGAGTCGAACTAGCCATGTCCGTCTGTCCGTCCGTATGAACGCTGAGATCTCGGAAACTATAAAAGCTAGAGGATTGGCATTTTGCATGCATATTCTTGGAGTTCCTACGCAGCGCAAGTTTATTTCAAAATGGTGCCACGCCCCCTCTAACGCCCTCAATCGCCCTACACCATTTTTTGAAAGGTGTCTGGCGCCCACACCATTAAAGATTTTGGAAAACTAAAAATGCAGTTTTATTGTGATTATCAATACCTATCGAAATGTAGAAGAAATTTTTCAAATCGGACCATTCGTTAAAAAGTTATGCCACATCAAAGATTTTATATATCTATTTCCCTCGCACTCCCTACTCTTAGCTCAGTAACGGGTATCTGATAGTCGGGGCACCCGACTATAGCGTTCTCTCTTGTTTTATTTACATTTGTCAATTTTATTTTAGGCAAAGCATCCCTTGCATTTCTTATTTCCTCAAAATTCATCAAGCAATACCAAAAATATGAAGTTAACCTTTTCTTGTACGTCAATATCTTGCAACAATTTTAGAAAAAAAGGTAGTTCACAATTTTCGTCTGGCAAACTTACAAATTTTACACTTTTGCAACGCAATTGAATACCCTAATTGTATTTTTGCCACTTGCTGGTCGCCTCATAGGGCAAAATGGATAGAAGTAAGTTCTCACTGGCTTAGAACAGGGACCGAAAATAAAAGTTTTTTTTAATCAAAAAAAATCATACGATTAGGATAATACTAACAATTTGAGAAAACGAGGACGGAAGTTACTTCGGCAAGCCGAAGTTTTGATACCCTTGCAGATTTCACGAACGAAAATTTGACTAGAATAGCAACATGAATTAAAGAAACAAAATATTTTAAATTGAAAAAGATAAAATTTTGAAAATGTTCCCCCCTATTGTTCCTATGGTAGCTATAGGATTTACATAGGCGTCCGATCGGCACTCGCTTTTAAACGTACGATTTGGAAAGATTCATGTCAATAGCTTTTACACTGCGCGAAATATCTTTATTTTTTGAAAGCTATATCCGATTGTTCCTATGGGAGCTATAGAATAGAGACGTCCGATCGGGGGGATTTTAAAACTTGGTCTGCGTACACATGTTATAGGACGACTGTGAAAGTTTCAAATCGCTAGCTTTTAATTTTAATTTTGTTGAAATAGCTATATCGACTCCCCTATTGATCCTGATCAAGAATATATTTACTTTATGGGGTCGGAAACGTCTCCTTCACTGCGTTACAAACTTCTGACCAAAGTTATAATACCCTTTGCAAGGGTATAAAAATCATAAAACCAATTTAATACGGCAATTATCTCATATCCGCAATGACCTAAAAATGTTTACCTTTTTTAAAATTAATCATGAAATAACAGTCTTAGAAGCTATCCTATAAATGCTATTAAATGATAAACAAGAAACTAAATTGTAAAGCAGACTGCATAGTTTTATGCTATAACTAAATATTAATTTAAATGCTTGGATTTAGTGAAAACTATTTATGGGCCTAAAATAAGTTTGTCATGCCCATCAACGCTCTTAAAGCTAAAATCTGCACCATAATTCATAAGCATTTCGATTATATCTTCTTTTAAATTTGTTTCTTCTGAGGAGAACTGAATATGTTAACTTTTTATTTTTTGGGCAACGTTTCAACATGATTTAAGTTTTAGTGGAAAGTACACTACATCACAACAAGTTCTAAGAGAATTTTTCCTGAAGATATTTCTGTCTCCTTCAATTGTACCTGTTCCTCTTATAGTAAAAAAATGGAACAAGTAGAAGGATCCTATTAAATGTTCTTGATCAAGATAACTAGTCACTTATGTTTTTCCGTCCCTATGAACGTCAAGACCATGGAAAATATACATACAGTGGCTCGCAGCTTATTTCGTGCAGAGAAATATTTTAATTTAAAAGTTGTCTAGCTAATAAACTATTAATAACAACTATCAACAAAATTTAAACGCAGTATTATTCAGTAGTATTCTAAGATATTATATGGTAATCTGCACTTAATAATTTATTTAAAGAACATTAAAAGTTAAACATAAACTAAAAATATCCACTTTTTGAATGTCCCAGCTTATTTCGTACAACAACTTTATGTTCGTTTTATTCGTAAGTTGTTTATTTTTAGAGGGAAAGTAAGAAGTAGACAGTATTTAAAACTTTTTAACAAATTAAATAAGTTAAAATTTTTTTTTTTAAATATGCAACTTTTAAAAATTTAACGGCTAAAACGTAAAAAAAAACTTGTACAATTATTTAAAAATACACAAAATTTGTTGATTTTTGACCTAGATAAATGCTATGATTATGCAATGCATTATATTTTTTGCCTATCCAGCGCAAGTTTTATTTTAGACGCCCACACCTTTATTTTATTACTAGCAGGGTCGGTAGCCCGCAGCTTCGCCTGCGGAAACTAAAATTAAAAATTAAGCTACTTATTTTAAATTTAAAAAATGACTAATTTTTAGCCTATATACCGAGAAAAGATTTTATCAGAACTTTTTTCCTTAATTTCGGTAAAAATAACAGTATTTTGTCCTATGCAAACTACTTAAGGAAAATACAAAGACTTGAGTTTTTTTTTAATATTTCTTAAATTCTAATGGATTGTTTGCAAAAGTTATCAAATGAACAAAACAGAAAAAAATTTCTTTTTCGACTCAAATGTTTTCTAATTGTCTTCAAAACATTAGTACTTTGTCCAAAACGTATTGTCGAAAAATAAAATGTCAACTGCGTTGAGCATGTAAACTAATATGTAAGTAAATTCCTAATCCATTGCCATTCAAGCCAAGAAACATTATTCTAAACAAAATTTTTTTTGAGAAAAAAATGGTAAGATGCGAATTTGATGAAATTTACATGTTAAGAGAGTTTTGACTTTTGCTTTTTTACCCAGATTAATTAATAATTTTTTTTTGTATGAACGAAGAGTTGCATTTCAAAGCAGTACTTTGTCCAAAACAAAGTGTTGCTTTGTCAAATATGGATTATCACGCCGCGTTGAAGCAATACTATTGCCAGTGGCGGATCTAGGATTTTGTTGTGGGGGGTGATATTAAAACAAATTTTTTGTTGCATACTTTTTGAATACCAATTTCCTTTCAATTTTCAATGGGGGGTGATATATCACCCGTATCACCCCCCGTGGATCCGCGCATGACTATTGCCCTTAAGTGGACGGACACTCATATTATAAGTCTAAGAACATTTTTGAAAGGAAAGCAAATTTTAGGCTGGATTTTATTTTATCGGTCCTTCAAAACAAATCCTGTTGATCTTGGCCTTGCTACCTCCTTCTACCTTTTCGCCTTTGTTAATTGTCCCTGTATTTTTATTTATCAAAGACTAAATTTTATAACTATTTAAACCGAGTTCCGTTTACTTCTTTTAAAGGTGTTACTTCTTGATAATTAATTAATTACCTAAGAATGAAGAAAAGGTAATTTATGCACATAGGTAACGAAAATGTAAATAATAACCAAATACTCTTGGCGATTTTGATACCACAGTAGACAACTCTTATAAAGGAAACAAATATGTATGCGAAGCAATGTAAAAAAATCAATTGGATATTAGCCGCATTTTAGAATTATTATTTCTGTTATCATTCATTTTTCACCTTAATTATAATTATATTAATAACGACAGGAAGACAAGTGGAAGGGGGTGCCGTGAATCAAATTGTTTAAACATTTCCATTTGTTTAAACAATTTGAGGCACGTGTAAGGAAGAGCAAGAGAATCAATTGATTTGAATATTTACTGTTCTTTTAATGTTTTCAATGCGATTTGAATTTTAAAACACAAAAATCTGTAAGAAAATGTTTTAAATCTATTGGGGAATGTAAATGAAATATTCTTTTAGCAAAAGGATATCAGTATTATTATACCCGTTACTCGTAGAGTAAAAGGGTATATTGTATTCGTGCAAAAGTATGTAACAGGTAGACGTTTCCGACCCTATAAAGTATATATATTCTTGATCAGGGTCACTAGCCGAGTCGATCTAGCCATGTCCGTCTGTCCGTCCGGATGAACGCTGAGATCTCAGAAACTACAAAAGCTAGAGAATTGGGATTACCCACACATATTCTTTGGCTTCCTACGCAGCGCAAGTTTGTTTCAGCCGGGGGCCACGCCCCCTCTAACGCCCACAATCGCCTAACGCCCACAATAAACGAGTTTAAAAAGTGTCTGGCGCCCACACCTTTAAAGATTTTGGAAAAGTAAAAATGCAGCTTTATTGCATTCATCAATACCTATCGAAATGTATAAGAAATCGGACCATTCGTTAAAAAGTTATGCCAGATAAAAAATTTTCTATCTCCATCTCCCTCGCACTCACTTTGGCTGAGTATCTGAGAGTCGGGGCACCCGACTATAGCGTTCTCTCTTGTCATGAATTTGAATCTAAGCGAATCTCACTTCCTTAGTCAGCTGCAATGCGCACACACACGTACACACGCACATATCTAGGTGATGTGTGTTAAATACGCATGTGTACGCAGCGGAGCGAAATAATGTTTTTTTTGTTTTTTACAAATCTAAAGTTTGTCAATCACTCAACGTTTGAAAACTAATAGATAGTTTGGAAACATTTCGTCTTAGCTGATCGGGTTCTTGGATTTAAAAAATAAAAATAACTTTAAGGAAAACTTCGACTGTATAACTGTTTCCAAATTCTAAAGCTGATCGGAGCAGCATGATTTTGCATACAGGAAAATCTTTTTAAAAATTTAACGTTTAGCTAAAAAAATTTGTGCAAAAGAATCGATTTTCGATATAATCGATTTTTGAATCGCGCATTTTAAATGTGCTGTCATTTTTCATTTTCCTTTTTCCCCTTGCGCGGTCACACTTAAATTCCCCTTGTTATTTCTTGATAATTAATTAATTACTTAAGAATGAAGCCAAGGTAATTTTATGCACATAAGTATCGAAAAGGTAAATAATAACCAAATACTCTTGGCGATTTTGCTAACACAGTAGACAACTCTTATAAAGGAAACAAATATGTATGCGAAGCAATGTAAAAAAATCAATTGGATATTAGCCGCATTTTAGAATTATTATTTCTGTTATCATTAATTTTTCACCTTTATTATAATTATATTAATAACGACAGGAAGACAGGTGGAAGGGGATGCCGTGAATCAAGTTGTTTAAACATTTCCATTTGTTTAAACAATATGAGGCGCGTGTAAGAAAGACCAAGAGAATGAATTGATTTGAATATTTAGTTGTTTTTGAATATTTTCATTGCGATTTGAATTTTAAAACACAAAAATCTGTAAGAAAATGTTTTAAATCTGTTGGGGAAATGTAAATGAAATATTCTTTCAGCAAAAGGATATCAGTATTATTATGAATTTGAATATTATGAGTGTCCGTCCACTTAAGGGCAATATTATTGCTTCAAATTATTAAAATTAGAATTGGGACAATAATTTTTTCAACTGCGAAAATCGTAAATCTTAACCAAAATTATCATATTTGTTGTTGGAGAGTTATGTATATCTTTAAGCAATTTGTTTTCATTTTTTTTTAAGAAATTAGGTTTATTTATTCCTTAAGAAAGATTTAAAAAAACACATAATGGTGTTTTCAAGTTTTTCTATTTTCCTTAAGGGGGAAGATACATATAGACAAAAAAAAAATTCAATTTTTTTTTATTATTTAAATTGGTAGAACAACTCTTTAAGAATGTGTCATGAAAATTTCACGAAGAAATTCGAACTATTTTGGAACTTATACCAGGATGACGGCACCCACCTTCCTTGTGCAGTAGATATATTTCATTACTTTGAATGCGTTTTTCTCGAAACCATGTTTTCCTCAGCTGCGGATCGTGTATCTCAAAAAGTAATGCTTCGATCATCATGCTGCTTTTACAGAAATGTTTGTAATGAAATTGCCGACTGTCTGAACCTACTTTATGTAAAAATTTGTACGGTTAAGAATTTTTTGTTAAGAAAAAACAACAAAAAAAAATATGAAAAAAAATATTTTTGACTTTGAAAGAGTGCCACAACCAGAGTTTTTCAGATATTTTATGTAAGTTAGGTTCAGACAGTTTCTACGTTATTTCTTAACAAAATAAACTTGGTTTCATAAAAATCGGATCTACACAGCGACCTGTGGACGATCCGCAGCTGGCCTACTTTTTTTTAATATAGCCTGACAAAAAAATTCCCACGGCCGCCATTTTGAAAGATTCAAAAAAAAAAATTGTTTAAAATTATATAAGAACAATGTAATCAACATGCCAAGTTATGAAATCCCAGCACAATCCCTATTCCTTATTGGTAAAAAAAAAACATGACAAAATTGCAGTTCTATATGTATCTCCCCCCTTAAGTAGTTTGTATAGGACAAAATACTGTTCTTTGTACCGAAATTAAGGAAAAAAGTTCTGATAAAATCTTTTCTCGGTTTATAGGCTAAAAATTAGTCATTATACCCGTTACTCGTAGAGTAAAAGGGTATATTGTATTCATGCAAAAGTATGTAACAGGGAGAAGGAAGCTTTTTCGACCCTATAAAGTATATATATTCTTGATCAGGATCACTAGCCGAGTCGAACTAGCCATGTCCGTCTGTCCGTCCGTATGAACGCTGAGATCTCGGAAACTATAAAAGCTAGAGGATTGGCATTTTGCATACATATTCTTGGAGTTCCTACGCAGCGCAAGTTTATTTCAAAATGATGCCACGCCCCCTCTAACGCCCTCAATCGCCCTACACCATTTTTTGAAAGGTGTCTGGCGCCCACACCATTAAAAATTCGTTAAAAAGTTATGCCCGATCAAAGATTTTATATATCTATCTCCCTCGCACTCCCTTAGCTGAGTAACGGGTATCTGATAGTCGGGGCACCCGACTATAGCGTTCTCTCTTGTTTTTTAATTTAAAATAAGTAGCTTCATTTTCAATTTTAGTTTCCGCAGGCGAAGCTGCGGGCTACCGACCCTGCTAGTTTTTGAATATTTTCATTTAGACTTGAATTTACCGACCCTGCTAGTTTTTGAATATTTTCATTGAGATTTGAATTTAAAAACACAAAAATCTGTAAGAAAATGTTTTAAATGTAAATGAAATATTCTTTTGGCAAAAGGATATCAGTATTATCATGAATTTGAATCTAAGCGAATCTCACTTCCTTAGTCAGCTGCAATGCGCACACACACGTACACACCCATATATCTAGTGGTTGTGTGTGCATTTTTTGCTAATTCATATTTGGTGCGTGTGTGTGTACGCAGCGGAGCGAATTAATGTTTTTTTTTGTTTTTTACAAATCCACAGTTTGTCAATAACTCAACGTTTGTAAACATTTCGTCTTAGCTGATCGGGATTTGGATTTTAAAAATAAAAATAACTTTAAGGAAAACTTCGACTGTGTTGGCTATGACTGCGTACCGACGGAGCCCCAATCTTCAGCAAAATATGATGCGGCGCACAGAGTGATTGTTCACCTGTGGCGGCTTTAGAAGTTCCCCGGAGTAGCGGTCTGTTTCCCAGGGTCCCAAATAAGAAGTCGAAAGGTTCTAAAAATGTGCGTTCGATTTAATTAGGTTATGTAAGGAAATATAAAAGAGAAGAGCACTGAGGGTGCTTCTGAATATATTGACTGTCGCTCGCAGACTTAATTGTCGGTTTTACATTTTATTTCACAGAAGCTGCAGCTCTCCAAATTATGTATGTGCATATGAACAAATTAACTGTGATATGGTTCGATCTTTCGTACAAGACTACGAATAAAGGGCAAAGAAGAATGTCAGTAACTAGAGAGCTTACAGTGTGACGTCAGTTACACTGCAAGTTTTCGTGTTGACAATATACAGTCCAAACATTCTCCCCCCTAATGATATTATTAGAATATTATTAACTGCTTCTTCAACGTCTTCGGTAGGTTGGAGGTTGGACGCTAAAAGAGTAATGCAACTTAGAATTGCTGTGGAGGGTCAAGGTCACGATTAAACCAATTATCTTGTATGGGTAATGGGCACAATTTTGCTACTGGCCGTTTAATAATACCACTCTGAGACTAGAGTTTACCCTCTCGAACCAAACCGTCTTGGCCGCCATGAGTTTCAGTGATTCGGCCCAGAACCCATAGATTTGACGGCAAACGTTCATCTTTAATGATGACTAGATCTCCAGCCTGCAAGTTACGCCTATTTTCCAACCATTTCGGTCTCCGCTGCAAGCGTGATAGATAATCCGAGGACCAACGCTTCCAAAATTGCTGAACCAAGTGCTGACAGTTCCTCCATCTCTCGGTGGCACTTAGTTTATCGGCTTGTTCTGTTGGCATAGCGAGTAGAGCATCCCCAACTAAGAAATGGCCTGAAGTTAGGACCATTAAATCTTCCTGGTCATTGCTAAGCGGGCACATCGGACGAGAATTTAAGCACGCTTCAATTTGAGCTAATACAGTGGCCAATTCCTCGTATGTGAGCGTACGATCACCAACTGGCCTTTTTAAGTGGTGTTTCATTGACTTAACGCCCGCCTCCCATAAACCTCCAACATGTGGAGCGGAGGGAGGGTTAAAATGCCACGTAATCCCGTCATCTGTGAGTCTACCTAGAATCGTTTTTTCGATGTACAACTTGTATGCCAACTTGTCTGCTTGCAGCTTCCGATTTGCCCCGACGAAATTTGTGCCACAGTAGCTATAAATATGAACACATTTTCCACGTCGGCCAATGAATCGGTGAAGTGCTCCAAGAAATGCGTCCGATGTCAAATCCCCCACTGGTTCTAGGTGAATAGCCTTTGTTACAAGGCATATAAAAACCGCTATACAGCCTTTAACCGAAGTCCGTCCTCTTCCTTTAGATGGCGATATGTTGAACGGTCCCGCGTAGTCAATCCCAACTGACGTAAAAAGCCTTCTGTGGCCGAATCCTGGCCGGTGGAAGATTACCCATCATTTGGCATGCAATACTAGGGTTAAATTTATAGCAAACAATACATTTATGGATTTCTCTTCGTACGGCGTTACGTCCGTTAATGATCCAACATTTTTTCCTGATATGATTGAGTGTAAGGGCCGCACCTCCATGTAAGGTACTGACATGGCTATACCGAATGACCAAGCTTGTAAATGAATGCTGATAAGGTAGAATGTACGGGTGTTTTTCCGCCATCGGTAGCAGTGCGTCCCTCAAGCGTCCTCCAAGTCGAATGATTTTTTCCGATTCATCAAAATACGGATTGTGTTAATAGCGGACTTTGCTTAGGTAACATTTTCCCTTCCGATAGTAGTTTCCAATCGCATGTAAAGCCTTCCTTTTGGCACATAGGAACCGCACACAAAAACCCTTCAGAAAGTTCGCTTACCGTGAGAGAATCTACTATTCGAGCAGATTTCGATATCTAGCAATTCTTTATAAATCGATGAATATATGCCAGGATGCGAATGAGAACTGTGTACGATGAAAACCTTCCTAATATATCGGATCCGTTCGCTTTCTCCACAAAAATAGCGTTGCAGTGCATCTGTTTCTGTTCGCTGGTGACTCGCATACCGGTTCCAAGATCTAGTTTTGTCGATGGCCACTCACAATCTTTACGTCTCAGCCACGGCGGTCCATTCCACCATAATTGGCACGATGCTAATTTAGTAACACTGATTCCCCGACGTAGAAGATCGGCAGGAGTATCCTCAGATGCTATATGTCGCCATTGTTTCCCTTCGCATAGCTCTAAAATTTTGCTTATGCGGTTGGCAACGAAAACCTTCCACCTCGCAGCACCTCCTTGGATCCAGTTCAAAACGATCATCGAATCTGACCAAAAGACAGTCTCTGCAAAATCTTAAATACTTAAATATTTTCGCAGCAATGACTGCTGCACACAATTCCGCTCTTGGAATCGTAAGCTGCGGCTTGATAGGCGCTACCTTGCATTTCGCTAAAATTAGTTCCGCATAGTTCTCTCCTATCGGAATTCGTAAGTAAGCCGCCGCACCGTACGCGTATCCTGACGCGTCGCAGAATATGTGTAACTGTGGAGTTCCCTTTGACATTCCCCAAGCAATGTAGCGCGGTATATGAATCTTAGACAAGTTTGGCAGCTCTTGAATGAATTTCTGCCATTCCTTTTGAAGTTTAAATGGTACGTGGTCGTCCCAACTAAGTTTTGTCTTCCACAGGGCTTGCACCATTCGCTTTCCAACAACGGTGATTGGGCTCAACCATCCCATTGGGTCGAATAACCTCGCAATCGTCGAAAGCATCTTTCTCTTCGTTGGTGTACCTGCCGGGAGATCAAAATTAAGTTGAAATCGAAACTCATCTTCATTGGGTTTCCAATATAATCCTAATGCTCTAATCGTCTCGTCACCTTGAAAGTTTAGAGGCTCTTTGGTTTCCCGATGTTCTAGAGGTATTTCTTCCAACTATTGAGGACAGTTGCTGGCCCATTTTCGCAACTCAAAAGATCCGCTTCTCATCATTCCTCTAACTTGAGCTTGCAGTTCCGTTGCATCGGAAATACTATTTGCTCCAGATAAAACTTCGTCCACATACATCTGACGTTTAAGTACATTGGCTACCAGCGGGTAATTATGCTCTTTATCTTCGGCTAACTGCTGCATAACTCTGATGGCCAGATACGGAGCACAGCTCGTGCCAAACGTGACCGTGCAGAAGGCGTATTCCTCTACCTGGACAGTGTTGTCCGGTTTCCACAAAATTCTTTGAAATTGAGCATCCTTCTTATGTATATTAATACATCTATACATTTTTTTCACGTCCGCAAGGAATGCAAATCTTATTACTCTCCAGTTGATCAGTATTGCTGGGAGCTCCATGTGCAATTTGGGCCCTATTGCTAAGATTTCATTTAAAGATTTCCCATTGCTCGTCTTCATCGATCCGTCAAAGACGACGCGCACCTTGGTAGTCGTTGACGATTCCTTGATTACTGGGTGGTGAGGTAAATAACAATGTATGGCTCCCCCGGGTAGCGTGTTTCGTCCGTTTGCCCAGCTTGTGTTACAACCTTTTCCATTTGGCCCAACTCCAAGTATTCCTTTATTGTTTTTCAGGTTGGCATCGTTGCGTAAACGCTTGTCCAAATGGCACAACCGTTTCAAAGCACCTTGACGCGACGACCTATATTAACAAAATGTTCCTCACACCATAAATCTTCCTTCGACAAAGCTTCTTCTGCCTCATCCAACTGCTCAAATTCCCAGAGTCTGCGAAGTAATCCTTCTAATTCCGCAGATTATTCGTCCTTGATTACGGTCACCGTAGGCACCAAGACCCTTGTGATGGGTTCCTTAACTTTTCCTGATATAATAAATCCAAGTCGTGTGCTTTGAGCAATAGGCCAGCCATCCGGTCCACGATGTATTTCACTTAGCATCAATTCATCATAGATATCACTCCCCAACAATATGTCCACACCTTGTGGAACAAAATAATTAGGATCAGCCAGGCAAAGCTGTTCAAATTGAGACCATTTTTCCACAGATAAGCGGCGATTTGGCATGCGCTTACTCACCTTTGGTAACACATACGCAGTCACACTATACCTTGTCTGTGGCTCAAACCTTGATCCAAAACATTAAAGAACGGAAGAAGACGCTTCGGTTACTCGGGCGTTGGCCAGTCCATTAACCTTAATGTATGCCTTTTGACGAGTTAGTCCCAACAAACGAAGCTTGCGATCCTTGGTCCAGATATGCTCGGAACTGTAGTATAAACCCTTCTGCGGACTGGATCAGAACTAACGCTGTTGGCAATAGCACTTCATAACTAGTCCCAGTTGTAATCGAATTGCGTTGGAAGTAACTTGATGAACCTGCTCATTTGGCTCTTTAGTCAGCCGAACCCAATCCAAATGTATGAGGAGGATTTCACATCTCGGCGCTTCTCAGATGATCCCGATGCTCCCTTTCGATCCTTGTTAGACAATGTTGTCCTCTCGCCACTGGCGGACGTAAGCATAGTCCTGTATTGTCCATCGAGATGCGCGGATAATGTTGGTAACTCCTGTGAAGTAGCCAGGGATTTTTCCCAGTCCAACCGCAGCTCCGCAGGTAGTTTCTTCGTCACCATGTAAACTATGACATGACTTTGATCGAAAAGATTAACGCCAACCTTTTCCAATGATTTAATACAAGAACGACAAGTTTGTAAAAACTCCTTAAGCGAAACAGGGTCATCGCTCTGCACCATGGGCTGTTGCTCTAATACCTGCATATAATATTGAAACAGAACACGCTTATTATCATATAAGTTTAATAACATTTTCCAAGATACAGGATAATTTGTTTCGATCAGTGTTAGATGTTGAATATCTTTGATGGCTTCCCCTGACAAAGAATCTTTGAGGTAATGGAATCGATGTAGATCAGTGAGTCTAGGGCTATTATGAACTCGCGCTTCAAATATTTCCTTAAATGCCGGCCAATCTACAAATTCACCGCTAAATATAGGCAATTTATCCGTTATATGATGGACGTTGATGCACTACGAGCAGAACAAACAAGTGGCCCAACGATACCAAGCACGTGCTTGTCACGGGCGGGACCCTTTATCAATTTGGGCAAAAATGCGAGTTCGCGAGGAAAATACATGAGACAAATAGAGACGGGACATATAAAGATTATAAAGATTATGAACTAAGATTGAAGCAAATGAGATAAAATTTTAGTTTTTAATACAGGGATAGATGTAGAAGTGCAAATTAAATGATAAAGATTGTTATAATTATTACATAGAACACGAAAGGGCTCATGCAGAGTAAAATTTGATGTACATCGAGGCAAATTAGGAGGGTAATAATTTCGTGTTAGTCTAACGGGAACATTAAAAGTTAAACGGTTTACCAATTCTACAGAATCAATATCACCTCTTATAAGATTTTGCATAAAAATAGTACCAAGCATTATTCTACGGTTTTCAAGTGTAGGTAAATTAAGCAATAGTAATCTACTTTGGTAGGAAGGTAGCCTTACGTTTTGATCCCAGTTCAAACTACGAAGAGCAAAAATAAGAAATTTTTTTTGTACCGACTCTATACGGTCAATGTGCACTTGGTATTGTGGGCTCCAAACCGAAGAACAATATTCCAATATAGGACGGACAAGGGAGGTAAATAGTAATTTGGTTATATAAGGGTCGTCAAATTCTTTTGACCAACGCTTTATAAACCCAAAAACACTCATAGCTTTGTTGACAGTCAAATTTAAGCTTCGGGTCCAGAAGAACGCCTAAATCATTTACTGAATATATACGGTCAAGTGGCAAGTTCTGAAGCAAATAACTTATAAACGTAGGAGTACCCCTATGAAAGGTCATTACGTTACATTTCAGGCAGTTCAAATTTAAGAGGTTATACTCACACCATACTTGAAAATTTTCAATGTCTGATTGTAAGCTGAAACCAGACTCTATATTATTGTATGTCAAACAAAGCTTAACATCATCAGCATACATTAGTACGCGAGAATTTGTTATGATAGAGGGAAGATCGTTAATAAACAAAGTAAACAGCAAAGGGCCTAGATGACTACCCTGGGGCACTCCAGATGTCACGCGGATCATTTTAGAAACAGCGTTCTTAAATATAACCCTCTGAGTCCTCCCATTTAAATAACTTTAAATCCAAGTCAAAAGATTACAAGGAAACCCAAGCAAGTCAAGTTTGAATAAAAGAAGAGAGTGGTTAACGGAGTCAAAGGCTTTACTGAAATCAGTATATATAACGTCGGTCTGCATTTTATTGTTAAATCCATTAATTACAATAGATGACAATTCAAGTAGGTTGGTGGTAGTCGATCTTCGCTTAACGAAACCATGCTGACACGGTGATATTAGCGAGGAACATAAATGTTGCAAATGGGATGTGATGAGACGTTCAAAGGCTTTTGGAATTGCCGACAGTTTAGAAATACCTCTATAATTCTGGGCATCCGCCTTCGCACCCTTTTTGTGAAGTGGAATAATAAAAGAGTCCTTCCAGATAGTTGGAAAAACTGATGATGAAATAGACAAATGAAAGAGTTTAAGAATAGGTTTACAAATGGTTGATGCACAGAACTTAAGCACACACCCAGGAAGTCCATCAGGACCGGGAGAGTAAGTTGGCGTTGTTGTTGTTAGATCTCTTAAGAGAGAACTTTCGGTAATTATAGGTGAAAAAATACAATTTGCCCCTTTTAAGGGATTACGGTAGTTTGATTCTGACCATGAAGAAGAGCTATAAGTAGTTTGGAAAAAGTCGGAAAATAAATCTGCAATTTCAGAGTCAGTCGATGCCTCCATTGAGTTAAATCGGACCGATGAAGGCAAAGCTGATGACTTACGCTTTGCGTTGACAAAGTTATTAAACTGCTTCGGATCATTTGTAAATTCAAATTTACTACGATTTAAATACATGGAATAGCAATGACTGTTAAGAACATTAAAATCAGATCGAGCCACCACATATTTCGAAAAATCAGATGGCTTACCCGATTTTTTATACTTTTTATAAGTGTTTGTTTTAAGATTTTTTAGTCTTTGAAGCGCATTTGTAAACCAGGGGGGCCTGTTCGGCTTTGGAGGAAGCCTATCAGGAACGCATTCATTAAAAAAAGTGTTTAGAACGCTATAGAAAAGTTCAGTTGCACTTTCGATGTCCACACAGTTATAAAGATCTGTCCAATCGTATTGCGAAATCATTAAATTAAGTTTATTATAGTCACATTTCCGAAAGCATCTCATTTTAGTTGGAGAAACTAAAGGAGAGAGGGTATCAAGGTAGGGGAGTCAAATTGTCAATTCCATAGTTGGATGGTATCGGTCTTCTGGTACCACAAGAGCGTCAATTCTAGATACTGTGACTTCAGACGGCTCCGAAACAAACACAAGATCTAATTGTCTATTTAATGAATTTCGTATAAAGCTAACCTGCTGTAACGATAATTCTAAAAGGCCATCCACAAAATCATGGGTGGATATAGGTAAAGCGACAAGTGAGTCAGAAGGGGGGGACCAAGATATATCAGGGAGATTAAAGTCACCCAAAACAATGAAAAGGTCTCTATTGGAAAAAAAGGACAGAATAGATTTAATAGCAGAGAGATGTTGCTCATAAATTATTAGGTCAGAGCCAGGCGGAATATACGAACATGTAATAAAAATAGACAAGGATTGCAGGGAAACTTTCACACAAACAAATTCAATGTCATTAGAGGCATGAGAGTGAATTCTCTCAGAACTTATGGTGGAGGTGACGGCAATTAAAACGCCGCCCCCCCTACGGGAAAGGCGATCGGTTCTGTAGGTATTAAAATTGTTAGACAGAACTTCAGAGTCGGTTATCTCTGGTTTCAGCCAAGTTTCAGTAAAAGCCAAGATATCGTCCGTAAATGCCGAGGAGTCAGCATAAAGCTTGGGTAGCTTCATGTTAAGTCCTCTAACATTTTGGTAAGCCAAAAATAAACTTTTTAGTTTTTTTGGCGCCATGGAAGGCCTGTTATTTGTTCTTGGTTTATTTGGAACAAATTCTTTGATTACTAGATCATCATTAAGCCAAAAGCTTTCAGAAAGTAGTATATTAAACACATCAGGCGGGGCAAAAGTTTTGAATGACGATATCCTACGGGCATATGAAAATCTAAATTGTTCCACCGCAATATCCTCAGATGGGAATTTTTCTCGAATAAATTCCATAACATCCTCAGATGTGGTATCAGGCGTAAATCTTGAAACAAACAATTGCTTCCTATGTGGGACAACTGAGAGTATCTTACGCCCCCCAGCAGCGGTCTGAACATTTCCCAGCTGTGAGCCAGAAACGCCTCGTTTGGGTACAACTGGGAGTTTCTTCCGCCCCAAAGCGGCAGTCTGAACGTCACTCGGCTGAGAGACAGAAACAGCACCTACTGAACCTGTGGGCATGGTCGGCACCGAATTGATTGACTCCGCCGGCTCTGAGCGTTTTATTGGAGCCTGACTTTCAGATATAGGGATTACACCGGAACTAGCTGAGTCTATTGGCACTGGTGGTTCACTTACCCCTGTGTCAGCTGAAGCGGGTGCATCTACCAGGGAAGTTTAACCTCATCGATCGTGGTTTGGTCTGGGGCTATAAACCCTGCGCCACACTATCAATATACGCTTCTTGGAACTTCCCTTCAAGGTCTGCCTCCATATAATCGTGCTGGACCATTTCGTCATCCGCACGCATCAATTTTCGATGGTTCTCTCGGAACTCCGTGCGAATATTGGCCAGAGATTCTAGTCTAGTCTCCATATGCGCTTCCGACTTATTAGTGCCAGCTTTCCGAAAGTTCTCTAACATGCGGCGTACAGAATCAATCAAAGCTGATTGCTCCGCAATTAATTCCTCAAATGTCTCAGCCATGACCTTGACCCTCTTTCTCACAACAAAACACAGTGCACTAACCTTCTACAATAACCTCTTCGTGCTCCAGCGTAGTCCAAGTCGTGACCCACAGATATTCCACTCAGTCCAAGAGAAGTCTTCCCGGGTTTCGGCACCAAAATGTGTTGGCTATGGCTGCGTACCGACGGAGCCCCAACCTTCAGCAAAATATTGTCCACCTGTGGCGGCTTTAGAAGTTCCTCGGAGTAGCGATCTGTTTCCCAGGGTCCCAAATAAAAAGTCGAAAGGTTCCAAAAATGTGCGTTCGATTTAATTAGGTTATGTAAGGAAATATAAAAGAGAATCGCAGACTTAATTGTCGGTTTTACATTTTATTTCACCGAAGCTGCAGCTCTCCAAATTATGTATGT